>JAMKCH010049171.1:0-10461 GCA_023653785.1 Ophioderma brevispina | reverse complement strand
ATGCAGTGTGCTTTCGTGGTACAAAGGTGTCTTATTTTGGTGAAACAACTAATATTTCTTTCATAAGTGTAAATATTTACAATTAATTCAATTTAGTAGGACACGTAACTAGGAAAAAAAAGAACATTTTTATACATGTTCAATAAGTTCATATAGGGTTCCGCGCTTTATATGAGACCTAGGGAAAGCTTTACAGTTAAATAAAATTACCGAATTCCAAATGGCAGGACGTGCTTTCGAACCGCGAAACTCCCGCTTATAAGGCGAGATATGCCTCTAACCCAATTCGCTCTTTACATATCGATGATGATACTGATGAGGACGACGACGACGATGACGATGGCGATGACGGTGACGATGACGATGATGATGATGATTATTATGATGAAAGGCATCTACAAACACCTTGCCAAGAGGAAATGGGTATGGTCTACAAGTTTTACTGAAAACAGATGTAAACAACCCATTGTTATACGTGAAGTGAGCCTTTATCAACCGATTCGATATTTCACCTTGGTCCAAGGACATCGATAGCCAACGGTAAAAATTCGTATTTTCAAGAATTAAATTTATCTTCTGTGAAATTGTTCTTTAATTAAAAAATCAAAACAGATTACACCCACGGCAAACCATATGAAAAAGATAATGGACTCCTTGTCACTCCTATGTAATATGGTGTATCGTGGCCTCATCATGATTTACGTGTGTCGGATTTGGTTTACCGTTCGTTGATTCATGATTTAAACATATTTTAGGTTTGAAACGAATGATCAATATGTCAGGAGCAATCTGCTTAGAGAAAGATCTGGGCATTGCAAGCGATAGGTTCGCGTTTCGAAATCAAGTCCTTACCTTTCGAATTCGGTTATTGATTTAAAATTTAACCTATGTATCAAATGAAGCGCGTAACCCTATATGAATGATTGTAACATGTTAAATTTTTTTTTTAGTTACGTATCTTCTAAAAATTTTTTTGATTTGTTGTTAATATTTACAATTATGAAATAAAGATTAAGTTGTTAACACAAAATAAGACACTTGTAACGCGGAAAAGGCATTTACTGGCATATTGCACACAATTGTGTTAACCCAGGAATGTAGCTTGAAACGCTACGAAAAAATCTGGCCTATGCTGATTAAAAGTGGGACCATTCATAAGTAAGGCAGGGAGGAAGTTTAATTTGATACTCAGATGAAACATTTTAATTTGTAACTATATACTGTGTACAAGTTTCGTTTCAATATCATTGATCTAATTGAAATGACAGGCAATAAGTTAAGCATGAAATCATCTTTCTACTAGTACGTATACCAATACTTAGCCAAAAAAGTGTTGGAAAACTTTATAGGCCTACTTCAAAACTGCCCCCCTCTCCACCCTGGGACCAATGTTGAATCCTGAAATTTGTTCTTGCCACCCTACAAGAACCCAACATTGAATGGTGGGGATAGGGAGGGGGGCATGGATAGAAAATGCTCAAAGCCTCCCAACTCCAGTTGACATGATTTCCTATATATCTTTTAAGAGAAATGCGGCAAAATAATCGGGGCAAAAAGAACAGGCGTGTTCCAACACATTTTGGCTAAGATTTTGTGTCGCAAAGTGAAAAAAAAATAATCTAATTTTACATTTGGCCATCATAACTTATTAATTATGACAGCTATTACAACGAATTTCAGTGCACATAAAATAAAACATATTGGCTTACGTCACTACATGGAAATGAAATCAGCGGTCAACTTAGGGAGTGGTCAAATAAAAAAATGTAACTCGTAGCTTATTTGGGCTCAAAGTCGTCCATATAGACAGGGAAAAGGCCTTCAATTTCAATGGGTATTAATACTAAATTGAAACTATTAAATATGTAAAAATAATCAATAAACTTTCACGATGTTAACAGGAGCAATATTATGACCACGTGATTACTCAATATAAGCAAGAAAACTCCAAGACATTCATGGCGCACCTTCAGCATTTGCTATAATTAATATAGGCATGAATTCAACAGTAGTTGGAATTCATGTGGAGAGATGATGATGATGATGATGATGATGATGATGATGACGACGATGACGATGATGATTGATGATGACGACGACGATGACGAGTGATGATGAGGACGACGATGATGACGGACGACGATGATGCAGTGTGCTTTCAGTGGGACAAAGTTCTTATTTTGTGTTGAACAACTTAAAATTATTTCATTTAAGTGTAAATATTTACAATAAATTCATTTGTAGGACACGTTAACTAGAAAAAAAAGAACATTTTTAACATGTTCAATACGTTTCATATAGGGTCCGCGCTTTATATATACATAGGGAAAAGCTTTACAATTTAAATGAAACTAAACCGATCCAAATGGCAGGACTGCCTTTCGAACCAGCGAAACTCCCGCCTTATAAGCGAGATCTTGCCTCTAGCCCCCCAATTCGCTCTTTACCAATCGATGATGATACCAGATGATGGACAGACGACGACGATGACGATGGCGATGACGGTGGACGATGACGATGATTGTGTGATTATTATGATTGTAAAGGCATCTACACACGGCCACGATAAATTGGTGAGGTTCTACAAGTTTTACTGAAAAGAGATGTAAACAACCCATTTTTATACCGTGAAGTTAATCCCTTTAATCAACCGTTCGAGAATTTCACCTCCACCTTTGTCCACGACATCGATAATCCACGGTAAATTCTATTTCTCAAGAATAAAGATCTGCTGAAAATTGTTCCTTTCATTAAAAATCCAAACAGCTACCCACGGCAAACCATAAATGAAAAAGTCATGACTCCTGTCATCTCTATTGTTAATATGGTGACTCGTGGCCTCATCATTGAATTTTACCTGTGTAGGATTTGGGTTTACCGTTCGTTGATTCATTGATTTAAACATATTTTAGGTTTTGGAAACTAATGATAATATGGCAGGAGCAATCTGCTTAGAGGAAAAATCTCGCCTTGCAATCGGTAGGGGTCGCGGCGTCGAAATCAGTTCCTTTCGAATTCGTTAATTTTTCAATTTAAAATTTAACCTATGTATCAATGAAGCGCTTAACCCTATATGAAAGGATTTTTACATGTTAAATTTTTTTTTAATACAATACAATACAAACGGAATTTGCCCTGCGCCTTCCCTTACAAAACAAGGTCAAAGCGCTTTACAAACAGATCGTAATTACTATTTATCCTAAAACATGGTTCATCTTTTTTACAATACCTGTGTTATAGTTACGTATCTTCTTCTAAATTATTTGTTGTCCTATTTACACTATGAAATAAATATTAAGTTGTTAACCACACAAACTAAGACACTTTGTACCGCGGAAAGCATACTGGCCCATATTGCACACATGCGTTAAACCCATGACATGTAGCTTGAAACGCGACGAAATAGGCCTATGCTGATTTAAAAGTGACATTCCCTAAAGTAAAGGCCGGGAGGGAAGTGTAATTGATACTCAGATGAAACATCTTATTTTCCCTATATGGTGTACAAGTTTCGTTTCAATAATCATTTATCTTAATTGAAATGAAAGCAATTAAGTTAAGCCTGAAATCATCTTTCTAATAGTTACGTATAAAATTTTAGCCAAAAGTGTTGGAAAACTTAAAAGTTTCCCATTTTTAAAAAAAAATGCCCCCTCTCCCCCCTGGACAATGTGAATCCTGAAATTTTGTTCTTGCCACCCTCCAAGAAACCCAACATTGAATTGGTGGGGATAGGGAGGGGTGCATGGATTAAGAATGCTTCAAGCCTCCCAAACCCAAGTGACATGATTTCCTATATATCTTGTTGAAGAGACATGGGCAAATTTAATAGGGCAAAAAGAGCCGTCGTGTTCCAACACATTTGGGCTAAGATTGTGTTCCGCCAAAGTGAAAAAAAAATCATCTTAATTTAAATTTGTCCTCATAACTTCTTAATGATGAACAGCTAATACAACGAAATTTCAGGTTGCAATTAAAATAACAACATATTGGCTTACGTCACTACATGGAAAATGAAATCAGCGTTACACTTAGGGACGTGGTTATTAAAAATGTACTCGTAGCGTATTTGGGCTCAAAGTCGTCCATATAGACAGGGAAAAAGGCTCTCAATTTAATGGGTATTAATACTAAATTGAAAATATAAATAGTTAAAAAGCATAATCAATAAACTTCCACGATGTTACAGGAGCTATATATTACACGTGAGACTCAATATAAGCAAGAAAACTCCAAGACATTTCATGGCGCCACCTTCAGATTTGGTTTAATGAATATAGGCATGAATTAAAACAGTAGTGGATTCATGTGGAGAGATGATGATGATGATGATGATGATGATGTGATGATTGACGGCGATGGTGACGACGATGACGATGATATGATGATGACGACGACGATGACGATATTGATGATGACGACGATGCTGACGACAATGATGCAGTTGTGCTTCCGTGGTACAAAGTTCTTATTTTGTGTTGAACAACTTAATATTTAGATCATAAGGTGTAAATATTTACAATAAACCACATTTAGTAGGGACACGGTACGAGAAAAAAAAGAACATTTTTAACATGTTCAATACGTTTCATATAGGTTCGCGCTTTTATATGATACATAGGGAAAGCTTTTACATTTTAAATGAAAATAACCGATTTCCAAATGGCAGGACTTGCTTCGAACCGCGAAACTCCGCTTACTAATGGCAGATCTTTGCCTCTAAGCCAATTGCCTTGTACATGATGAGGATGATACATGATGATGACGACGCACGCCGATGGACGATGGGAACCAGGATGACGGTGACGATGACGATGATGATTGATGATATTATGATAAAGGCATTACAAAACGCGCCAAAGATAAATTGGGTATGGTTATAAAAGTTGTACTGAAAACAGATGTAAACAACCCTTGTTATACGTGAAGGGATCCTTTATCAACCGATGCGATTAAATTCACCTTGTCCATGACATCGGTAATCCACGGTTAAAATTTCTATTTTCAAGAATAACTTATCTCTGAAAATTGTCGTTAGTTAAAATCAAACGGTACACCACGGCAAACCATATGAAAAAGATCAATGACTCCTGTCTACTCTATATTGTTAATATGGTGTATCGTGGCATCAAGTCATGATTACTGTGGAGGATTTGGTTACCCGTTCGTTGAGGTCATTGATTTAAACATATTTTAGGTTGAAAAAAACTGATGATCAATATGTTCAGGAGCACTCTGCTTAGAGGAGGAGGAAAAGATCTCGGCCTTGCAAGCGGTAGGGGCGCGGTTCGAAATCAAGTCCTTACCTTTCGAATTCGGTTATGTTCATTTAAAAATTTTAAACCTATGTAGTTCAAATGAAGCGCGTAACCCTATATGAAACTGTATTGTAGTTGAGTGGAATGGTTTAAAACTTTTGGTTTTTTTTAGTTAAAGTATCTTCTAAACAATTATTTGTTGTAATATTTACACTATTAAATAATTTATTAAGTTGTAAACAACAAAATAAGGACACTTTGTACCGCGGAAACAAGCATTACTGGCCATATTGCACACAAATTGCTGTTTAAAACCCATGAATGTAGCTTGAAACGACTAAGGAAAAGTATGGCCTATGCTGAGTAAAAGTGACCATTCCCTAGGTAAAGGCAGGGAGGAAAGTGTTAATTTGATACTCAAATGAAAACATCTTATTTGTACCTAATTGTGTACAAGTTTCGTTTCAATATATTTATCTAATTGAAAGGACAGGCAATTAAGTTAAACATGAAATTATTCTTTCTAATAGAACGTATACAATCTTAGCCAAAATATTGGAACACTTTTGATAGGCATACTTCAAAATGCCCCCCTCTTCCCCCCTGGGACAATGGTTGACCTGCAATTTTGTCTTTGCCACCTAACAAAGAACCCAGACATTGATTGGTGGGATAGGGAGGGGGTGCATGGCTCGAGAATGCTCCAAGCCCTCCCAACCCAAGTTGACATTGATTTCATATATATCTTTTTAAGAAGAAATGCGGCAAATAATCGGGGCAAAAAGAGAAGTCGTGTTCCAAACACATTTTGGCTAAGATTGGTCAGCAAGTGGAAAAAAAAATTCATCTAATTTTACATTTGTCCTCATAACTTCTTTAGATTAGGACAGCTATTACAACAAATTCAGGTCACATTAAATAAACATATGGCTTTACGTCATACATGGAAAATGAAATGCAGCGGTCAACTTCGGGAGTGTCAAGTAAAAATGTACTCGTAGCATATTGGGCTCAAAGTCGTCCATATAGTAACAGGGAAAAGGCTCTCATTTAATGGGTATTTATACTAAATTGAAATTAGAAATAGTAAAAAAGCATAATCAATAACTTCACACGATGTTACCCAGGGAGCAAATATGATTACACGTGATTACTCAATATAAGCAAGACAACTCCAGACATTCATGGCGCACTTCAGCCATTTGCTATAATGAATCTAGCATGAATTAAACAGTAGTGGAATTCATGTGGAGAGATGATGATGATGATGTGCTGTAGATGATCATGATGACGACGAGACGACGATGACGATGGATGATTGATTGATGACGGACGACGATGGACGATGATGATGATGACGACGATGATGACGAAGACGATGATGAAAGTGGCTTTCCGTGTTACAAAGGTCTTTTTTTTTTAACAACTTAATATTTATTTCATAAGTGTTAAATATTGACAATAAAATACAATTTAAGTAGACACGTTAAACTGAAAAAAAAAGAACTTTTAAAAAACAGGTTCAGATATGTTTCAATAGGGTTCGGCTTTTATATGGGGATACTTTTATAGGAAAGCTTTACATTTTAAATGAAAATAAAAGAATATCCAAATGGCAGGACTTGCTTCCGAACCGCGAAACTCCGCTTAAAGGCGAGATCTTTGCCTATAAGCCAATTCCCTCTTTACATATCGATGATGAGGATGATACATGATGATGACGACGACGACGATGGACGATGGCGATGACGGTGACGATGACGATGATTGATGAGGTTATTATGATTAAAGGCATCTACAACACGCCAAGATAAATTGGGTATGGTTCTACAAGTTTACTGAAAACAGATGTAAACAACCCATTGTTCATACGTGAAGTGCTCCTTTATCAACCGATTCGGATAATTTACCATTGTCAATGACATCGATAATCCACGGTAAATTCTATTTTCAAGAAATAAATTATCTTGAAAATTGTCTTTAGTTAAAAATCAAACGCTACAACACGACAAACCATATGAAAAAGATCATGACCTCCTGTCACCTCTTATTGTTAAATATGGGTATCGTGGCATCATCATTATTTACCTGTGTTAGGATTGGTTTAACCGTTCGTGATTCATTGATTTAAACATATTTTAGGTTTGAAACGAATGATCAATATGTCAGGAGCAATCTGGCTTAGAGGCAAAGATCTCGCCTTTGCAGCGGTAGGGTCGCGGTTTCGAAATCAAGTCCTTTCGAATTCGGTATTTTCATTTAAAAATTTAACCTATGTATCAAATTGAAGCGCGTAACCCCTTTTAAACGTTTAAACATGTTTAAAATTTTTTTTTTTAGTTAACGTATCTCAAAATTATTTTTGTTGTTTAATATTTACACTATGGAATAAATATTAAGTTGTTAACACAAAATAAGGACCCTTTGTCCGCGGAAAGAATATCTGGCATATTGCACACAATTGCTCGTTAAACCCATGAATGTAGCTGAAACGCTACGAAAATATGGACTATGCTGATTAAAAGTGAACATTCCCTAAAGGAAGGCAGGGAGGAAGTTTCATTGCTACTCAGATGAAACAACTTATTTGTACCTATATTGTGTACAAGTTTCGTTCCAATATCATTTATCTAATTGAAATGACAAGCAATTAAGTTAAGCATGGAAATCATCTTCTAATAGTACGTATTACAATCTAGCCAAAAGTGTTGGAACACTTTTATAGGCCTACTTCAAATGCCCCCCCCCATGGACCCAATGTTTGAATCACTGAAATTTTGTTCTTGCCACCCTACACGAACCCAACATTGATTGGTGGGGATAGGGAGGGTGCATGGATAGAGAATGCTTCAAGCCTTCCAACCAAGTTGACATGATTCCCTATATATCTTTTTAAGAGGAAAAATGCGCAAATAATCGGGGCAAAAAGAGCGTCGTGTTCCAAAAACGACCATTTGGCTAAGATTGTGTCAGCAAAGTGAAAAAAAAAAATCATCTAATTTTTAATTTGCTCATAACTTCATTAAATTATGACAGCTCTTACAAGAAATTTCAGGTGCCAACATAAAATAAAATATTTGGCTTACGCACTACATGGGAAAAATGAAATCAGCGGTCAACTTAGGGAGTGGTCAATAAAAAATGTACTCTAGCATATTGTGGGCTCAAATCGTCCAAATAGACAGGAAAAGGCTCTCAAATTTAATGGGTATTATACTAAAATTGAAAATATAACTAGTAAAAGCATAATCATACAAACTTCCACGATGTACAGGAGCAAATATTAAACGTGAGGACTCATTTATAAAGCAAGAAAAAATCCAAGACATTCATGGCGCACCTTCAGCATTGGTAGAATGAATATAGGCATGAAGGTAATACAATAGGGAATTCAGTGGAGAGATGATGATGATGATGATGTGATGATGATGAGACGATGACGATGAATGATGATTGATGGACGACGACGACGACATTGATATTGATGATGACGACGATGATGACGACGACTACGATGACGTGTGCTTTCCGTGGTACAAAGTGTCTTATTTTGTGTTTAACCAATTAATATATTTCCATAAGTGTAACTATTTACAATAAATACCATTAGTAGACAGTTAACTAGAAAAAAAAAGGAAAGTTTTAACATGTTCAATACTTTCATATAGGGTTCCGAGTTTATATGATACATAGGGAAGTTTACATTTTAAATGAAAATAACCGAATTCCAAATGGCAGGACTGGCTTTCGAACCGCGAAACACTTCCCGCTTATATAAGGCGAGATCTTTGCCTCTAAGCCAATTCGCTCTGACCATCTCGATGATGATCAGATGATACCGAACGACTGACGATGACGATGGCGAGACGGTGACATGACGATGATGATGATTGTGATGATTATTATGATTAAAGGCATCTATCTACAACACGCCAAGATAAATTGGGATGGCTTTACAAGTTTTACTGAAACAGATGTAAAAACCCATTGTTATACGTGAGTGATCCTTTATCAAACCGATTCGATAATTTCAACCTTGTCCATGACATCGATAATCCACGTAAAATTTCCTATTTTTCAAAAATAACTTACTCTGAAATTGTGCTTTAATTAAAAATCAACGATACACCACGGCAAACCATATGAAAAAAGATCATGACTCCTGTCACTCTCTTATTGTTAATATGGTGTAACGTGGCATCATCATTGATTTACCTGTGTAGGATTTGGTTTACCGTTCGTTGATCAATTGATTTAACATTTCATGATTTGAAACGAATGACAATAAGTCAGGCAGGAGCAATCTGGCTTAGAGGAAAAGATCTCGCCCTTGCAGCGGTAGGGTCCGGTTCGAAAATCACGTCCTTTCGAATCGGTTATTTTCATTTAAAATTTAACCTATGTATCAATGAAGCGCGTAACCCTATATGAAACGATTTAACATGTTTTAATTTGTTTTTTTAGTTACCGTATCTTCTAAATTTCTTTGTTGTTACTATTTCACTTATGAAATAAAATTTAAGTTGTAAACCAAATACGACACTTTGAACCGCGGAAAGCACACTAGCATATTGAACACAATTGCTGTTAAACCCATTAATGTAGCTTGAAACCTCTACGAAATATGGCCTATTCTTGATTAAAAGCAGTGATCATTCCCTAAAGTAAGGCAGGGAGGAAGTTTTAAATTTTGATACTCAGATTAAAATCCTTATTTGTACCTATATTGTGGTACAAGTTTCGTTTCAGATATCATTTATCTAATTGAAAGCAATTAAGTTAAGCATGAACTCATCTTTCTAATATTACGTTACAGTGTCAGCAAAGTGAAAAAAAAATCATCTAATTTTCATTTGTCCTCATACTTCTTTATTATGACAGCTATTACAACGAAATTTCAGGTGCACAGAAAATAAACATATTGGCTTACGTCACTACATGTAAATGAAATCATCGGTCACTTAGGGAGTGGTCAATAAAACTGTACTCTTATCATAATTTGGGCTCAAAGTCGTCCATATAGACAGGAAAAGGCCTCAATTTAATGGGTATTAATACTAAATTGAAAATATAAATGTAAAAGCATAATCATAACTTCCACTATGTTAGGAGCAATCTATACTACACGTGATTACTCAACGTAAGCAAGAAAACTACAAACCATTCAGGCGCGCACCTTCAGCATTTGCTATAATGAATTATG
>JAMKCH010049170.1:0-10879 GCA_023653785.1 Ophioderma brevispina | reverse complement strand
CGCCGTTACCAGAAAAGTACGGAGCTCCTCATACGCAAGTTACCCTTCCGGCGGCTGGTTCGTGAAATTGCTCAAGACTTTAAGACCGTACTGCGCTTTTCAAAGCTCTCCCGTAATGGCCCTTCAGGAAGCAAGCGAAGCCTACCTTGTCGGTCTTTTCGAAGACACAACCTGTGCGCCATCCACGCCAACGGTGTCACCATAATGCTAAGGACATTCCGCTAGCACGCCGCATCCGTAGCGAACGGGCATAGTGGAATTGCCCAGCCAAAACAAACGGCTCTTTTCAGAGCCACCACAAACTCCACAAGAGAGATAAATAGTCGGTGTCCATTGTACCGCCCCCCCCCCTCCTCAATAATCAATGCGAAAAGAAAACAAGCACATACATACAAACAACAAAAAGTCCTTAACGTACTAGTGTCTAAAATACTTGGTTATTGTGTCTTCTATGATTTGTATTTGTATCATATGACACAGTTCTGAATGAAAAAGGTGAATCTGGAATGGAACGATGAAATGGTGCCGTGGTTCTCCTATACATAACGGGGTAAACGGTTATCAAAAGGCCAAATTGTGAAAAGCTCATGTACGTTCCTTGGTATTCAAATTGAATTAACATTCATTGACAAACAAAAACAAACACTACATTGGGGGAATGTATAAACGAAGTAAAGAAATGCTGGAAAGATAAGAGCATTAGATCAACGTTTCATGATGGTACAAATGCCTCTCGCATTGGATCGTATTTTATGTAGTTGCATAGTCGCACGATGGGCGTTTTTCATTACGCCTCTCTTGTGACTTTCAAAAATTGCTTTGATCGCTTCATTTGGAGCGACCGAGCGTCTCTTTGTAGTATGGTTGCGAACTTGCAAATCAACAGCATTCTCATGAATATCTTGCGCGTTAATGAGCAAAAAGTAGAAACTAAAAACACATTACGCATTTTATAATATTAATTATAATTTTCGTGGTTTTATTCAGTCCAACGGCAAAAAAAAAAAAAAATCCAGAGAAGTACCGCTAGAACTGTTAGCTTGCCCTACTTCCACTTGTGACAGTATCGTTGTGGATGTAAAAAAAAAAATACATGTTGGCAAAAGAAAATTGTTCATTTTGATGAGCCATGAAGCACAAATTACTTGTTGGAAGGAAATGGGATGTAAATCAACAGTACGGACAATCCGGTGATTCCACACACGTCCGCAAAACAAGTTGAAAGCCGAACCGCGCCGACGGTCGGGGTTATTTTTTTCGATTTGTATTGTCAGACGTGCATATAGTAAGATAGACGGGTTCGTAAGTCTGGTTCTCCTAAGAAAACTTTGTAGAAGACTGCCAAGCCGCGAGCTCACCCTTCTTGTCCAGAGATGGTGCACGAAGGCTGTGAGTGCCTTGGAAGAGAAGAAGGGTTCCTCTCTGCCATCGATCAAAAAGTATATCGCCGCCACCTACAAGGTTCGGACGTCGACACGCTTACAACCTTCACATCAAGACGTCCTCAGTCCGGTGTAGCCACGGGGAACCCTTGGTGTGCAGGTCACGGGATGGGTGCCAGTGGATCCTTCAAAATAGGCACCAAGAAATCTGATGGTGCAGAGAAAGAAAAGGCAAAAAATGCAAAGGCATTAGCCCGCAAGAAGGCAGTAGCAGAGAATCAGAAGGAAAAAAGAGAGGCATAACAGCCATGCAAAGAATGCCGCAAAGTTTAAAAGCTAAAAAGGAAGGCAGCTGAGGCTAAGAAGGCGCCCAAGAAAACAACCAGAAAACTCGAAACCTAAAGAATACGGTCAAGAAATACAGCAAGAGCTGCACGCACCAAAAAGACTGTAAAACAAGGAAGAGGCATGCCACCGACGAAGAAAGCCGCGAAGCCCAAAGAAAGCGGCACCGACGAAGAAGTAAAATTTTGCTGCAACCAAACGGCTCTTGTTTCAAAGGCCACCAAATCTTCCAAAAAATAGATATGGTCCCGAGTGTCTTGTAGTGTTCATTTCCACAGAATCCCCCCCCTCCCACCTTACTTTGCATTTGTATATATTATCTGATGTTACTATAGCCCAATCCTGTAAAGAATAATGTTGATGGCTAGGTAATGAAAGTGAATGAATGTTTGTAAAAGTCGTTGAATTAGGTGTAAAATGGTTAAATTGATTATATGCAGGAAACTGAGAGTTACAAAATAAGGATTGAGATTTGGAGAACAATATTCCCATAGGTTTAGATGTGTTATAAAAGTCACGTAATCCTCAGATAGTGGATAATAATCCGAACGTTAAATGTGGCATGTCTGCAACCAGAGTTAATAGATTCAGCAAAAGACAATATAATACTTTAGGAGGCGTCTTTGACCGTTAATTGCAGAATATCAACTAATCCAAAGAAAATAAATAATAAGAGTGAAGCTGAAAAAATCACGACACACGATAAATATTAAATTACTGGCCTATAAATGGAGCTGTCTACATTATAGTCCGTCTCTGTTTTGTATAAAATATGTTTTTGTTCTTTTTGTTTCTCTTCTAAAACTCCTTTGCGTTTCTTCCCCAATTTTCGTTCGTTTACTTCATTGTTACTTGTGTAATTTTGCCTAATCAATCTGACTCCGCCTGGCGTCGTGGCTGTGCGTTGTGTACTAAAACACTGCTTGTCAAATTTGTTCTGGCCCCTACCACGTGTAAAATGTACACTCTTACTAGTCCTTCTTTGATTGCTATTTCATTCCTAAACGCCACTAATACTGATATTTTATATTACTTTTGTTTTTTTATTTATCATTTATCTCACATTTTGCCTAATGATTACGTAGTTAGTTGAATGTCAACACCATCGTACTCTCTTTTTGGAAGTTTGGGTGGCTCTGATAAGAGGCCGTTTTGTTTTGAAAGCCATTGTCCTTACTTTTACTTGGCCTTGGCGGTCTTTTTGGGGATTAGCAAGCACCGCCTGAATGTTGGGCAGTACACCACCTTGAGCATGGTGAGCAACCGCTGATGGAGTTTTGTTCAACTCTTCGTCATTGCGGATGGCGATTGCAAGTGGCGGAGGATGATCCTGGTCTTCTTATTGTCCTCGAGCAGCGGTGCCGGCCAACTCAAGAATTTCAGCGGCCAGATACTCCATCACGTCTGCCAAGTATACGGGCGCTCCTGCACCAACGCGCTCGGCATAATTGCCTTTGGCAAGAAACATGCACACGACCGACGTAAATTGCAGCCCCATCTTCTTGCGATCGCTCTTGGCCTTAGCTCTTGCCTTTCCCCTCCTTTAACACGTCCAGACATGATTAATTGTGAATTGTACTATCCGACAGAACAAAACTCAGAGAATGAAGGATTGCTAAATCAGCGGCGATCTGCTTATAAACCCTCACTCCTAGGATTCCGGAATATTACAATGCTACGCAACGGACCAATCAACGCCACAGGGTCGATAGACCGTGAAGGTATTGTTTGACCGTCCGCGCTACTCTCTCGGTCCCTTTCATTTGCATACATGGTCATATAAATATCTGCACGGTTCGCCTAACCCGTCACTTTGACGTTACGATCCAACTGTACAATGGAACAAGGGTCTAAGGAAGGGAAAAGGTGCGAAGAAGGCAGGTGTGGCCAAGGGCCGGCCAGCTGGAGCAGGAAAGAAGCGCAGACGCCGAAAGGAAAGCTACGGCATCTATATCTACCAGGTATTGAAGCAAGTGCATCCCGATACTGGTATATCAAGCCGTGCCATGAGCATCATGAAACAGTTTCGTCAACGATATCTTCGAGCGTATTGCCGGCGAAGCTTCCCGGCTGTCCAGTTACAACAAAAGGTCAACTATCAGTAGCCGCGAGGTACAGACTGCTGTCGTCTGATTCTTCCCGGTGAGCTTGCCAAGCACGCCGTGAGCGAAGTACTAAGGCTGTCACCAAGTACACTACCTCCAAG
This sequence comes from Ophioderma brevispina, assembly GCA_023653785.1. Taxonomy (NCBI): domain Eukaryota; kingdom Metazoa; phylum Echinodermata; class Ophiuroidea; order Amphilepidida; family Ophiodermatidae; genus Ophioderma; species Ophioderma brevispina. The sequence continues at coordinate 6,946 of JAMKCH010049170.1, read as the reverse complement.
TAGGTTTGGGGCATGCATGTTAACAAACGGCTCTTTTCAGAGCCACCTATCTTCCAAAAAGAGATGTTGCTCAATGTTACAATTTTATCCCCAGAAATCGAAACGAAAACAGCAAGAAACAGTAGTTAAATAAGTATAAATTATGAACAAGTGATCACGAAAAACAAATAATAGACACAAAATACATACACGCCTGCGTTGCTTTCCATACCCTGATAAAGATCCAACGCAGGCAAAGCAAAAATCAAGCAAATATATTATGAACGTCATCGCCTCAGCAGTGTATAACAATACGCAGGCCAGATTAAAATAATGATATAAAAGTTAGAGGAAATGTTGGCAATATAGAGTAAACGTCAGTATGAAGAAGTAAACAATGTAGAGGAGAAACAAAATCGCACCCGCCCGTTTGCAAGGGAAACAATTCAACGGGAAAATAGGAGTCGGGAACAGGCTATAACATCACAAATAGGATTCGACTTGTCAGGGTTGTAAATAGGAGTCGCCATTCTTGTGTTCTGTTCTTTGTTTGCCGCTTTTGTTGTTCACAAACAAACAAATGAGGCTAATATTGGTAGCCAATCTGCCTTGCAAGAAAAAAAAAAAAAAAACTCGATGGCGGCAGATGCCGCCTTGTGTCAATTGCGAAAGAAAAATCTCGCTTAAAATGAACCCATTTATTGCTGTGAAAACAGCTTTTAAGATTTTGCCAAGTTCAATATTATTAACATAACATGTCATCATTAATATGTTTTACTTCCACTTGATTTTTTTTTTTTTTGATGTTTCTGGGCGATCTGCAAGTGTAAAACCTGAGAGAAGTTGGGCGTGCATAAACAAGCTCTGTACTAAATTAAATTTAAAGCTAACGTTGCGCTTTCCCCCCCCCCCCCTCAGGGCGTAGCGAATATCATTATGGAGAGGAGTTGCTGAAACGCCCTCTGGCGACGTGTACAAAATTTCTCGGAGGTCCGCAAAGAGAGGGTATATAGCGGTCAAGCCGGTCAAGGTTATTATCGGCAATCGCTGAGTAAAGAGAAAGTAATAATGTCTGGACGTGGCAAAGGCGGAAAAGGACTTGGGAAAGGGAGGCGCTAAGCGTCACCGCAAAGTTTTGCGTGATAACATACAGGGTATAACTAAACCAGTATTCGCCGTCTGGATCGTCGTGGTGGCGTTAAGCGAATCTCCGGTCTCATCTACGAAGAGACTCGTGGTGTTTTGAAAGTATTCCTTGAGAACTTCATCGTGATGCTGTCACCTACTGCGAGCACGCTAAAAGGAACAAACGGTCACTGACATGGACGTTGTGTATGCCCTGAAACGTCAGGTTCAGCACTCTGTACCGCTTGGTGGTTAGGTGCCCTTTAACCTGCAGTCAACATATATAAAAACGGCTCTTTTCAGAAGCCACCTATCTTCAAAAAGAGGAAAGGACACCCCATGTTATAAGTTATACGAAAATGAGTAGTAGTAATTACTAACCAAGTTTTGTAGTAACACTGAGATTAGATGTAAATCCTGTGTTTTTTAATACTGGAACATAAGAAATAAGCGAGTGCCAGTAGTGCAGGAACAGTCCAATAAATTTGTTTGAACTATATCACACCGGTACATTAGACAAGCAAAGCTTGATGCAAACAAAAAAAACTAACGATGAATTGCAATATATTCATATGTGAAAAAAGAATGTACACCAACAGCATTTTTAACAAGCAATGCGTAATAGGTCCCTATAACGATTACGTTGATCTATATCCAATGAACAGGCAGAAAAACCAGGACAATGAGCAAACAAAAAAAGGGAACACACGAGAATAAACAACAGCACGGGGAATACATTAAATATAGGCATTAATAAACAGGTTGCGAAATTGAAGTATTTAAACTTCAATGCGAACATGGATTATAAACATTTGTTAATAATTATGAAAACTGTGGTGCTAAATGTAACTACGGAAAGTGTGTGAGTTTGCAAATGGCCTTATATGTGCCATTTCTATTACAAAAGTTTGTCTCCTTAACGTACGAATATAGGGTATTGTCATTTTTTATCTCGATTTATGTTGTGAGATGACACCAATAAATAAAGTCTGAAACATCTACTCTCGGACAAGTTACCCTCTCAACGGCATGTAGTTCCCTACATTTGGTTTCGCTAAAATTACCAAATCTGCCGCTTTTCGACCCTATATCAATGAAAATTCCAGCTTCATTGACATCAATTTTACCTCCTAAGTCCAAATAATCGACAAGAATATTCCAATTAAAAAACATGGTGGCGCATTGCTTTTTTTTTTTGCTTTTTAAGAGTACTTAGTAAACTCCTTAGTAAATATTTATACTGAAATGTAAAAATAAACATATTTTCCGTGCAAACAGTGTCTGATAGTAATATTGCATTCGCCATGCGACCATTGCGAGACGCCCACTCTGAACGGTACTTAATCGATCCGCTTAAGTCGACCCAATCACAAACCCCGGCTAAGAAGCTTTGGCCACGAGGCGTATATAAATAGAGCGCAGTTACTGCGAAAAATTCATTCATTCATCCCTTCCTTCATTGAATTATCATTTTGAAAATGGCTCGTACAAAAAAGACAGCTCGTAAGTCTACCGGAGGAAAAGGCTCCCCTCGCAAGCAGTTGGCTACCAAAGCGTCTCGAAAATCAGCTCGGCTACCGGTGGCGTGAAGAAAAGAAAGAAACCTAATCGTTACAGACCTGGGTTACCGTTAGCTTTACGTGAGATGCCGTACCCGAAAAAGAGTACGGAGCCTCATTCGCAAGTTACCCTTCCAGCGGCTGGTTCGTGAAATTGCTCAAAGACTTTAAGACCGAACTGCGCTTTCAAAGCTCTGCCGTAATGGCCCTTCAGGAAGCAAGCGACGCCTACCGTTCGGTGCTATTTCGATGACACAAACTTGTGCGCCCTCCACGCCAAACGTTGTCACCATCATGCCTAAGGACCATCCAGCTAGAACGCGAATCCGTGGCGAAGGGCATAGTGGAATGCCCAGCCAAACCCAAACGGCTCTTTCAGAGCACCACAACTTCCAAAGAGAGAAAAATAGTCGGTGTCATTGTACCCCCCCCCCCCGCCTCCAAATAATCAATGCGAAAAGAAAACAAGCACATACATGAAAAACAAACAAAAAGTCATTAACGTACTAGTGTCTAAAATACTTGGGTATTGTGTCATCTTATGATTTGTATGTATCATATGAAACAGGTTCTGAATGAAAATTAAAGTGAATTCTGAAATGATGAAACGAGGAATGAAATGGTGCCGGGGGTCTCCTATACATAAACGGGGTGGTAAAACGGGTAGAATAGAAAAAGGCCCAAATGTGAAAAGATCATTTAGTTCCTTGGTATTTTCAAATTGAAATTAACATGCATATGACAAACAAAAACAAACAATACATTGGGGGGAAATGTATAACGAAGTAATTAAAATGCGGAAGAAAGTAATGAGCTAGATAAAACGTCATTGATGGCACACATGCTATCGCAGGATGATTTTATGTATTTTGCATAGTCCGGGCACGATTGGCGTGGTTCATTACGCCTCTCTTGTGAAGCTTTAAAAATTGCTTTGATCGCTCTTTTGGAGCGACTCGAGCTACTCTTTTGTAGATGATGGTTGCGAACTTGGAAAAATCAAACAGATTCATCATGAAAGATCTTGCAGCGTTAATGAGCAACAAAGTGGAAAATAAGAACACATTACGCATTATTTTATAATATTAAATTATAATTTCGTGGTTTTATTCAGTCAAGCAGATAACTCCAATAATATAAGTACTACCGGAAGAGTACGCTTGAAATGTTAGCTTGCCCGACTTCCACTTGTGACTAGTATAGGTGTGGATGAAAAAAAAAATACATGTGGCAAGAAAAATGTCATTTCTGATGAGGCCATGAAGCACAACTTAACTTGTTGTCGGAATGGGATGTAAAAACAGCTTGGTTACACGACGATCCGGTGATTTCACACAAGTCCGCAAAACAGGTTGAAAGACGAACCGCGCTGACGGTCGGGGTTAGTTATGATTTGTATTTCATACGTGCATATTGTAAAGACGTTCGTAACGTCAAGGCTTCTCCTAAGAAGAAAAAACTTTGAAGAAGACTGCCAAGCCGCGAGATCACCCGTCCCTTGTCCAGAGATGGTACACGAAGCTGTGAGGGCTTGAAAGAGAAGAAGGGGTCCTCTCTGCCAGCGATCTCAAAAAGGATATCGCAGCGCCAAACTAAAAGTGCGACGTTGACAAGCTAACACTCATCAAGAACGCTCTCAAGTCCGGTGTAGCCAAGGGAACCCTGGTACAGGTCACAGGGAAGGGTGCAAGTGGATCTTAAAATAGGCACCAAGAAATCTGATTGCAGAGAAAGACAAGGACAAAAAAGGCAAAGGCATTAGCCCGCAAGACGGCAGTTAGACAGAGAAGCAGAAGGAAAAAAGAGAGGCAGCCAAGGCAAAGAAGGCCGCAAGGTTAAAGCTAAAAAGAAGCAGCTAAGGCTAAGAAGGCCCAAGAAAAAACCAAGAAAACTACGAAACATAAGAAGACGGTCAAGAAAGTCAGCAAGAAAGCGACGCCAACAGACTGTTAAAACCAAAGGAAAAGAGGACAGCACCGAGAAGGAAAGAAGCGGCGAAGGCAAAGAAAGCGGCACCGAAGAAAGAAATTAAAATTGCTTCAAACCAAAGGCTCTTTTCAGAGCACCCAATCTTCCAAAAAGGCTTGATAGGTCCCGAGTGTCTTGTAGTGTCATTTACACAAACACCCCCCCCCACTCCCCACCTTACATTTGCATTTATATTATTATACTGATGTACTCTAGCCCAATACCTGTATATGAAATAAATGTTTTGTTGTGGGATAGGTAAATGAAAGTGAATGAAGTTGTAAATGTCTTGAATTAGGTTTGTTAAAATGGTTTTAAATTGATATAGCATGGATAATGATAGTTTACGAAATAAGGATTGAGATTTGGAGGACCATCTCCCATACGGTTCGGTGTTTAAAGTACGTAATCATCCAGATAGTGGAGAATAATCGAACTTCAATGTGCATGTCATGCAACAAGATTTAATATATTAAGCAAAAAGGACAATATACTTAGGAGGGCGTCTTTGGCAACGTTAGATTTGCAGAATATAAACTAATATCAAGAAAAATAAATAATAAGAGTGAATGAAAAATTCAAGACAACACGATAAATATAAAATTACTGGCCTATAAATGGAGCTGTCTACATTATAGTCCGTCTATGTTTGTAGAAAAGATGTTTGGTTCTTTTGTTCTCTTTAAAAAACTCCTGGCGTTTTCCCAATTTCGTTTAACTTCACTTGTTCTTGTGTAATTTTGCTTAATAATTGACTCTGGCGTAGTGGCTGTGCGTGGGTACTAAAACACTGCGTTGTCAAAATTGTCTGACTACCTAGTGTAAAATGTACATTCTTAAGAGTCTTCTTGATGGCTATTTATTGCCTTAAAACACACTAATACTAGATTTATGATTACTTTGTTTTATTATTCATTTATCTCACATTGCTAATGATTACGTAGTTAGTTGAAATGTCAACACAATCGTACTCTCTTTTTGGAGTTTGGGTGGCTCTGAAAAAGGAGCCGTTTGTTTTGAAAAAAGCCATGTCTTCCTTGCCTGGCGTCTTTTTGGAGTAGCACCGCTGGATTTGGGCAGTACACACTTGAGCACTGGTGACACCGCTGAGGAGTTTGTTCAACTCTTCCTCATTGCGGCTGCGAGTTGCAGTGGCGAGGATGATCCTGGTATTCTGATTGTCTCGAGCAGGCGTGCCGGCCAACTTCAGAATTTCAGCAGCCAGATATCCCAGGGAACGGCTGCCAAGTATACGGGGGCCCCGGCACCAACGCGCTCGGCATAATTGCCTGTGCGCCAAGAAAAAAAACGATGCACACGACCGAAAGGGAATTGCAGCCCAGCTCTTGCGGATATGGATTTGGCCTTATCCTTGCCTTTCCTTCCTTTACCACGTCCAGACATGATTAATTGTGAATTGTAACGATCAGACCAGACAAAACTCAGAGAATGAATGTTTGCTAAATCAGCGGCGATCTGGATAAACCCTCAACTCCTAGGATCCCGAATATGACAATGTAACGCAAGACCAATCAAAAGCAAAGGGTCGATAGACCGTGAAGGTATTGTGTGACCGGTCGCGCTACTCTCTCAGGATCCATAATTTGCATTACATGGTCATATAAATATCTGCACGGTGCCTAACCCGTCACTTTGAGTTAGTATCTCAAACTGTACAATGAACAATGGGTCCGCAAGGAAGTGGACAAAGGTGCGAAGAAGGCAGGTGTGGCAAGGGCCGGCCAGCTGGAGCAGGAAAAAGAAGCGCAGACGCCGAAAGGAAAGCTAAGGCATCTATATCTACAAGGGATTGAAGCAAGTGCATCCCGATAATGTATATCAGCCGTGCCATGAGCATCATGAACGGTTTCGTCAACGATATCTTCGAGCGTAGTGCCGGCGAAGATTGCCCGGCTGTCCCAGTTCAACAAAAGGTCAACTTATCAGTAGCGCGGTACCGACTGCATGTTCTATTGCTTATTCCCGGTGAGCTTGCCAAGCACGCCGTGAGCGAAGGTACTAAGGCTGTCACCAAGTCACTCCGTCCAAGTAGGTTTGCGGGCATGCATGTTAAACAAACGGCTCTGTTCAGAGCCACCCCTATTCTTCCAAACAGAGATGTTGCTCCAATGTTACAATTTTTATCACCCAGAAATCGAAACGAAGACAGCAAGAAACAAGTAGTCTAAATAAGATAAATTATGAAAAAGTTATCACCGAAAAACAAATATAGAAACAAAAGACATAACCACGCCTGCGGTTGCTTTCAATTCGTGTAAAGAGCAAACGCAGACAGGACAAACATCAAGCAAACT
>JAMKCH010049169.1:0-28427 GCA_023653785.1 Ophioderma brevispina | reverse complement strand
GTCATTTCCGGTCTGAAAGCCCAAATATGTCATTTACTTGGCAAAAATATCTGTCTTCTACAGGATTATGCCTATATCAACTAACTTGTTCAGAGGAAACCACGACCCATGCTACATATAGGGTGTTCAGGAATAAGGAGCCAAAGGTCATTAGGGGTCCACTTCCGGTTCAAAAAACAAAATACATTTAAAAATTTCAAAAGTTTATCGTAAAATGAAAACATAGAAGAGTGACAACCTTTAGATCTGCATGTAGTTAGCCAATGTTTTGTAAGGTATTTTTATTGGGGGGTCAAAAGGTCATTTACAGGTCATTATCCGGTTTTGAGCTAAATAACTTTAAGAATTGTTATATCCAGAACTAAGCAATGCGATTTATTATTTAAATGGGATGGAAACAATTGCATTTGTGTGTACATGCTTCATAAAGGGTATTCAGGGATATGGGGTCAACGGTCATTAAGGGGGTCATTCCGGTCTGAAAGCCAAAAATGTCATTAATTGGCAAAAATATCTTCTTCTACAGGATTATGCCGATATTATCCTACTAAAACTTGTTCAGAGGAACCATGCCCCATGCTACATATAGGGTGGTTCAGGATAAGGAGTCAAAGGTCATTAAGGGGTCAATTCCGGTCACAAACAAAAGTAAATTTAAAAATTTTCAAAATTTGTATCTTAAAATGTAAGCATAGCAGAGTGACATAACCGTCAGATATGCATTATGTAGCCCAATGTTTGTAAGGTATTTGTATTTGGGGGCAAAGGTCATGTACAGGTCTTTCCGGTTTTGAATGCTAAAAACGTTAAAGAATTTTTATCTCCAGAACTAAGAAATGCGAGTTTTAATTTAAACTTAAAAACAATGCATTTTAGCTTGTTTACATGAGGTTTTTTAGATTGGGTCAAAGGTCATTAAGGGGGTCAAATGGTCAAATGTGTCAAAAACTGATAAAATGCTAAAAATAAGACCAATTGGCTATATCTCAGCTATAGGCAAAGATACAAGCCGTTATGCTACAATGATGTAACATTAATAGTAGGGTAGATCTGTTGTAGTATTGACCCAAAAGTTCAAAGTAAAAGGTCAAAGGTCAATTTACAAACAAGCGCAGATGAGCTGTGAAATTTGTCAGGAAATAATGCCAGTATGACATCATAAATGCAAAAACAGTACAGTTGACCCCATCCGTGACCCAGGGGTAACATTATAGTGGTGAAAAGGTCAAATTCTGAAGTGCTTGGATTGGGTTTGTTGAAAAATCAACAATAATGATACTCTTTGAACGTTGTTAACTATAAATATAATTTAACAATATATCTGTGACTCATTGGTCAAGTTATTAGGCAGTTTTTTTGGGGTCATGGTCATTCTTGTTATTCCAGGCCGCTTGTTGCCATGTCTACTGATGGCTAGTTCTTTCTTCTGTCAATGTGCTTATAGGCTCAGTAGTGGCTTGACCAATAGTGACCAGGTTTGCCCCAAAGACCGCCTAAGCGGAAACCATCACCTGCCATAGGACTTTGAACCCCCATGTGACCTTTGACCTCGTCACAGGGTTCAAATATGTAATTTAATTCGCAAAACTATCTTCTTTTACAGGTTGTTGTTGATGATCGGGGGTCAAAGTCATTAACGGGGGTTACAAATGAGTCAATTTTGCAAAAAATGCTAAAAATGAGACTAAATTGACTATAATCTCAGCCTATAGAAGACAGATAAAGCCCATTAAAGCATCTTCAGATCCTTCACCAAGATTGTGTTTGACATGGGTCAAAGGTCATGGGTCATATTTAAAAAACGGCTGTGTACCAGTGGCCTATAGCCACATAACCTCTAGTTACACGCGATTGCAATCGGCTGTGTTCGGTTTTACTAGCGTGTTTCTGCTTCTCTTCGGTAAATGGGCTATAGCTCAGTAGTGGCTTGACCAATACTGACCAGGTTTGCACCAATGCCGCTCAGCGAACCATCACCTGCCCTATGACTTTGACCAATCTGACCTTTGACCTCGTCACAGGATTCAAATAGTTCATTTAATTCGCAAAAATTTCTTCTTTTACAGGATTATGGCGATATCAACTAAACTTAATCAGATTTGGAACCCACCGACCCATTGCTTCATATAAGTGTTCAAGAATAAGGCCGTCAACGTCAAAGAGTCAAATTAAGGGGGTCATTTACGGTTCTTGTCTGAAAGCCAAAATATGCCATTTAATGGCAAACTTATCTTTCTACAGGATCATGCCGATATCAACTAATTGTTTCAGAGCAACATGACCCATGCTACATACGGGGTGTCCAGGAATAAGGAAATCACAGTCATTAAGGGGTCACTTCCGTCAAAAACAAAATATTTAACATTTCAAAATTTTTAGCTCAAAAGTGTAAAACATAGCAGAGTGAAATAACTTTCAGATGCATGTATGTTAGCCGATGTAGCAGGGGTATTTTTATTTTGGGGGTCCAAGGTCATTTACAGGTCATTCCGGTTTTGAGCTAAAAAATTCAAGAATTTTTATCTCCAGAAACTAAGCATAGTAGAAATTTTTGATGTTGAACTGCAACAATGCAGTTTTGCGATTTCTATCAGGTTTTTTTATATGGGGTCAATGTCATTAAGGGGTCAAATGGTCAATTTTGCCAAAAAATGCTAAAAAGGAGACCAAAGGACATAACTAAGCCTCTAGAAGACCGAAAAGCCTGTTTAAGGAGCTTCAGATCCTTCACCAAGATTGTGCTTGACATGGGGTCAAAGTTCATGGGTCATATTTAAAAACGGCTGTGTACCAGTGGCCTATGGCCACATAACCTCTAGTTACACAGCCGCTAGCGTTGTTACTATGCCCGTGAAACGGGGCATAGTATTCTGCTTATGCTGTTTAGTCTTCTCCTCCTTCTTCCGACCATCGCGATGCATCGCTTTTTCGCCTTCTTCTGCCAAACGGCTGGGCAGATATTGACCAAAATCGGTCAGAAGAACCACTGACCCAAGCTACATCAGGGATGTACATACTTTGACCTTTGACCTCTCGTAGGGGTCAATAGAGGTCAAAAACTAAAAATCTTTGGAAGCCTACTTCTTCTACAGATAAGGTGCACTACTGCTGAAAATTCTGCATGAGCATCGTCTTTGGTCATTCTACAAAGGACACACTGGCTCTCAGCTTGATCCAGAAATGGAAAATGCCACTATTAATTTCAACCTTTGAATAACATTATGTTATGAGCCATACTCATAGTGTTGACTGATTTCCTCAACTAAAAGACATTTATTACAAGTTATTTTTCATTCTAGTGTTAAAGGGACTATCAGTGATCCTCTCAAATGAGTCAAATATGTTTGAAATTTGTAGGAATAGGTTGAAGGAAAAGTCTGAAGAACTTTCCGGAGTTATTTTTTTGCAATTGTGAAATTGATAAAAACACATCAATCTCCGTTCAAGTGCGTGATGTTGGAAGTGTCCGGACGGACAGTGGTGACTAGGATGTCTGATTTTGTCCTTGTCGGGCGCCTGTTTTTGGTCCTATCGCTTGTAGGGTATTTTGGATACCTCTAGTGCTTGTTATATCAGGCATGATGCATTCTGAATTGTTCTATTTATGATTATATTATTTTCTGATTACCAAATCACCGATGGTGCCTAAAATAGCTGAGGGTGGCCATGCATTTTTTTTCTAATGTCGAATTGGTGGACTCGTTTCGACTCCGCGTTGAGCATGCTTATTTTTAATCACTTTTGTTGGAATTTGAATTTTGGTTTATTTGATTGTATTTTAATTTTTTTTGTTTGGGGATCAAAATATGTACTGTATTTGTTTGTTTGTTGTAGTGCGCAGTGGAATTAGAGTTGTATGTATTGTACTGTTCAGTGTGTCGTAGGCATGTCAGACAAATCTAGAAATCTAAAGTGTTCTCTGTGTAATACAAGGTTCAAACTGCTGCAGTGATCTAACTAATAAAGAATTAAAAAATAAGCAAAATCATACTTACTGGCATTGCAGGCCTTGTAATGGATCAAACACGTTTACCTTTTAATCACATAATTGATGAAAATGAATATTTATTTCGCTTTATATCGTTTTTTTTGAAAATGAAGTTCTAGTGATAACAATTACGTAAAATGAGAACAGATTCGGAGGGTATGCGGTTTTGACCCATAATTTTCAAAGCAGACCCAGGGCCGTGCCAGTGGGGGTGCCGGGGGTTGCGACGCACCCCCCAAAATTCCCCCTCCAAAAAATGACAAAAGGTCCGCTTATGATGTTGTTGAAGGTCCGCTTGCCATTGTTAAGGTCCGTGTTGTGAATTAAAAGTTTCTTAAAAGTTGTATTAAGGGTTGTGGGCATGGTATATGAATGACTAAGCATGACTAAAGCAGCTGTTAAACCATCGCATTATGATGTCGTTGTTACTATACTGTTGTTTTCTCAAACGCTGCGACGCGAAATTTTTTTTCTTCCGACGAAAAAATTTTGGGTCAACCGGCGAGCGCAGCGAGCCGAAATTTTTTTTTTTTTTGGTACGAAAAAGGTCGCTTCTGCAAATCCGCACCCCCCCCCCCCCCGCATAATTCCTGGCTACGGGCCTGAGCAGACCTCAAAGAAAAGTATTATAATAATCAACCATCTTATTACACTGAGAAACTTTTGGACCCGTTTCAAAATGTAGCTCAAATAATAACATGTCATGTTAAACGTTAAATTAGGAGTTTGGACAAAATTTGAAAGTTTTAAAGATTTTATAAATGAATATACAATGGACTTTGGAGTTATGGGCCTTGTTGAGGACCTGGGCTCAAGATAAACCCAAGATACTTGAACCTTAATGGATCAACTTAGGATTCAAAATCGGTCCATAAAAGGGGCGAGGGTGTGGCTTGTATGTTAGGATAACGTGAAAATCATGTAAGAAACGATCTTCAACAGATAACACATCCTGATTTGTTGAAGACTTTTCATAGAACTTGGATAGACCTTGTATTGAACAATATTGTCGATCGGTATTGATGTATCGCCCACCTGATCGAGATATAAATGAATTTAATGGTTTTATTGATAATATACTCAACTAAAGTTACAAAAACCAAAAAACTTAGTTTATCTAATGGGAGATTTAACATACAATTTCTAAAGGAATGAGTTTCATAACAGACTAAAGATTTGGTGAATTAATTACATCACATTCTTTATACCTAGTTTACCAAGCCTACAAGAATCACTTCAAGACAAAGCTACTCTAATGATCATATATTAACAAAACTCTAAATCTGGGCAAAAACCTCTGGAATTATTATGATTATTCTAGCGACCATTTACCGATATTTATTAGTACCGATCTCAATGTAACAAGGAACATCAGTACGAATACGAGTATTGTAGAGACAGTATGTATTTACCAATGACACACATGATCATTTTTAGAAGAACTCGAACAATGTGTTTGGGAAATGTTGGTAACTCTGATAACAAAATGAATCATATTCTAAATTTCTATGAATTCAATGAAAATCATGAAAATGTATTCCTCTGAAAAAATCGACCGCTTGCCATCACAAAAAAAATAAATCAAATTCACCGTGGATTTCATTTCCTTCTTAAAATGTTTATCAGGCGGAAAACTATCTTGTATAAAAAATCTCTTCAAGAAACCTACAAATGTCATATCGCTATAGTTATAAAAAGTTACAGACGAAACAATTAACTTTACTTTACGGTTGACTAAACGTAATTATTATTCTAATTGTTAGAAAAAAGAGAGAATAAAAATGAGAAATACTTGGAAAATATCATTAAACTCACTTATTCATCCGAAGAACAATTACGTTGTATGCGCCGATTTGTATCGGAAAACAGCGACTTACATACATGCCTACTCAATCGCTCCCGACGTTAATACTTATTTTGCCACATCGGTCCAACCTGGCTTCTACAATTCATCATAATGGCAAGGGCTTTTCTTCTTCTCTTAACCACACGTCATCGTCTACTTGTTTTTTATCCAACCGACTGTAAAATGAGATTCTAAAAAGTTATAACCCAGATTGGGAGTACAAAAAGTTCTGGTTATTGATGACATTAAAACAGATATTATCAAAAAAGTTTCAAAAAGAAATAGTTCCCCATTAGCAATGATCTTTATACATCTCTGGTCGACGGGAGAGTTGTACCGATGACCTAAAAATTGCCAACGTTGTACCCTATATATAAGAAGATCACCTGAAGTATTTGGTAATTATGGAATTCTAGAACGTTTGCTATAATCGTGGACTCATGAATTTTGAGTCAAAATGATGTTCTTTTTCAAAAACAAATGGTTTTCGAACAAATCATTGTTTCAACATACAGACTGTCCCAATAAAAACTATTACAATCAAATAAAAATTATAAAAAAATAAACTGTGCATTTTTGCCAGATATTTTGACTTTATTTTTTAGACAAGAATCCTAAGACTAAATCCCTCGCTTTTATTCCATCCATTTGAATGCAACCTAAGCGGAGATATTGTCATTTGAACAAAACGGATACAATACCACTTTGGCCAGTTTCACCTGAAGGTTTGCCAGAAACTAAAGGTATAAAGGTGTAGCATCATTGTGGGATTACAATCATTTTCAAACAAAGAAAATTGTACAGATCAGATGAATGGTATTATCATGCTTGGAACTCCTCAATACATTATTTTTCAAGTGAAAGCACCAGAAATTTTATGTTTGTGGGGTTGAAAGGAGGGGACCACTCTCAGGGACCAATTAATCATGAAATTCATGGAATTTTGTGGACTTTGACTGCTGAACTAATGTAACAGTCTTCAAGTCTGTTGAGGGACAAATGTGTGTAAACGCTTCTAATGTGGAGGGACATTTACCCCTCACCTATTCCCCACTGCTCCACTATGCCAGAAGGAATATGATGAGAAACAGTGTTCAACCAAAGAGCAATAAAGGAAAGGATGGTTGTGTTCAAAGGTCTCAGTTTCTTTCAACAAGGGTCTTTTTATGGGTTTCTATCTTCTGCTAAAACCTGTGAGTAAGTCTGAGACAACAGACTGTTTGGAATTGATTTCCCAAATGCTACTTGTATTTATTAGCAATTGCGACATTATAAAGTTTAAATTATGTTATATCACAGACGCATCCCTTTATCCTACTTTTTAATTTAATGTTCAATGAAGAATGTCTTGAAGGCGATTTTCAATGTCAACTTGGTTATTTCAGATAGCCGAAACTGGCCCAACAAGGTTTTTTTTTTTTTCACACTGTCTCAGATAATTAGCCATAATCCTGAACCAGACCCCCAAATTACACCACTAAAAATCCCATGAAAGCTGGAAACACTCCTAAAAAGAATCTGTAACGGAGGCTCCAGTGGATGAGGACTGAATTTGTGGCCAAAAATTAAAGCTGTTGATTTTGTTTTTTTTTGGGACAGTTCGACCGGGTGGTGGTAAGTGGTCTGGGTACTTGACTTTTGTTACAATGAATTACCAAAGCAATTGATATGATATATATACCACTGGTGTATTCATGGATTTATCAAAAGCTTTTGACACAATCGACTCACAATATATTCTTCAAAGCGTCTACCACTATGGTTTTAGGGGTTATCAATTACTTGGGTTTTGCCACTACTTTACGGGTAACAGCAAACAATTTGTTGTGTATAATTGGATCTAAATGCATCTAAAGAAATGTAGGGCGGAGTGCCACAGTGATCGATCTGTTGGGGAACCAGTTCACTTTTTAGCTCTATATAATGACTTTGTATACCAGCCTCTAAATTTTTAAATTTTACCAAAAAATTTTATTTGTCTGACTATACCAACAGGTGTTCTATTCTCATCAAAAACTTTGCTGTTTATGTAATGTAATGATTCTGATAAAAGAAATCCGGTATTGGTTTAAATCAATAAACTATCATTAACTGCCATTAAAACAATCTGTATGTACTGGGGGGGGTACACGTAAACAACGTCTCTCATCGAGGATGAAAATGCAAGATGTACCTTGATGTGTTGTAATTAAACCGAGTGCACCCGGCAATTTTGTTAGGGATAATTATTGATAAAACCTTACGTGAGAAGAAACAGTTTGAAATGTACAAGTGTAGAGGGTATGTTCCAGATATAGGCATGCTGGCTAAACGGAAGTTATTTTCTACTTGTTACCAAAATCAGCTACTGTATCCAACTGTACGGACTTTGGTTTTGCCATTTGACGCGGGTTGAATTAAGTGGGCTTGCTTTGTATGGGGTAAGTAGACGATTATATTGATACCACAAACAAAATATTTCGGTTACAGAAACTGCTTTGCGACCATCTCGAATAGTTTTTGTGTCCAACCAAACCCCTTTTCATAAAAATATAATGCACTAAATATTTTCATTATTATCCAAGGAGTTGCTATTTTTATGTATAAATTCAACACAGTATTACACGCTCTTTTGATGGTTGTTTCACGACCCACCAAGACTTCTAATTATAATACTAGGAACAAAAGAGATTTTGTTATCCCAAAAGAAAACGTCAATCACAACGGTTTGTTTACAGTTGACCAAAATATGGAGTATTTTCCAAAGATTTTTTAAAAAACGAGCTAAAGTAAGTTAAGTAAATTCAAAGTCTTTTTAAATGCGAATGTTCTCAAGTTAGGCCTGTATACTATTATGCTGTACATTTCGGCTAAACATCCTATTACGCAATCGCCGCATCCGTTTCATGCCGGCGTCCTTATTATTTATGTAGAGATCAGTGCTTGACACTTTAATCGATGTTTTTGTTTTTGTTTGACCGCGGTTGGGTGGAATTGGTGCAGCGATGATCGGGAGCGTATGTGTCACATACATGCATAATGTGTGGCTAAATCTTGTGCCACAGTGAGTAATTTTTAAGTCTTTGACATGTTTTCTGTCAACTCTATGGTTAGTTATGTATTGCTTTCACTTCATTTTTCATAATGCTTTTATATAAATGTACTGCTTTCACAATTCATTTGTCCTCATGCCTACGGTATCAGTGATGCTTACTTTTCTGTGTGTGTGTGTGTACGCGCTTGTGTTTTGTGTACGTGAGGGTTTGTGTGTGCGACTGTTTTTGTGTGTTTAACTCATGTTCGGGGTCTGAGTTTTTTGTTTTCGGGGTGAGGGGTGTGTTTTTTTATTTCAAGTTTTTGTGTAATTTTTTTTCTGTTCCAGGTGGTGCACATTTCAGGCTTTTTATGCTTTTTGTTACATCTCCTCCATCTTTTGCTATTTTTTGTTGTTTTTATACTGTGTATCTTTGATGGCAATAAAAAAAAATATTATATGTAACAGCTGTACACAAGAATTAAATATCGGAACTCATTATTAACATTCAAATGGCGGCATATATCTAATTAAATATTGCAAAATGCTATTATCTCAAATCGATAACACTTGGATCGGTGATGTTCTGTGCAAAAGTTGCGAATAATGTCCTAGACGAATGATTTACAAGGAATTTGGTCCCCAGGGGTCCACGTTAAGAGATGCAAATAGCGAATTAATATGCAAAAACTCTATAACTCATCACCAAAGTCGAAATATTTTAGTCAATGGTTCACCGAACCACTGGTCCAAGCTCCTATTTCTTATGCACTATGGGGTCAAAGGTCAAATGGGGTCATCTAGTGGGTCAATCTAAAGATCTTAATTGACCTAATAGCTATGCATCTTGTAGTCATCAATGAAAAGTGAAAAAGTGGCCACAGTAACCCCGCTCTAAGAGCCATCGTTAGGGTCAAAGGTCAACACAACACCTCGACATGTGCACTATAACTTCATCATACGTAACGGACATAGCTCCTGGAATGTCTATTCTTCTTCTTCTTACAAGACGGCCGGCAGCCGTCTTGTTCTGTTTTTGAGGGGTTCTTTCTTCTTTACAAACGGTCGTCAGCCGTCTTGTTTGTTTTTGATGCGTTCTTTCTTCTTTCTTTGGCATCAAATGCGTCTAGCTCCGTCATGGTTTGACGTCTTATGACCAGACTTATACCAAATGACTCGCGGAGCCGTCAATTTATATAATTGTAATTTGACCCCTGTCTGACCTTGACCTGCTGGCCCAGCATCAATATGTTAATTTAATTGCCAAAAAATCTTCTTATACAGGATTATGCCGAATCATTTCAAACTTTTTCAGAGGGAACCCACTGACCCATGCCTCCTATAGGGTGTTCAGGGGATTAGGGTCAAAGTCATTAAGGGGGTATTTCGGTCTGAAGGAAAGCCACCAAAAATATGATTAATTGGCAAAAATATCTTTTCTACAGGATTATGCTGACATCAACAAAAAACTTGTTCAGAGGAACCAATGACCCATGCTACTTTAGGGTGTTCAGGAATAAGGAGTAAAAGGTCATCAAGGGTCATTAAGGGGGCACTTCGGTCAAAACCAATAAATATTTAAAACATTTTCAAAATTTTTATCGCAAAATGTAAAAATAGCAATATGATTATACCCTTCAGATATGAATGGAATGTTAGCTAATATGCAAGGTATTTTTATTTTAGGGGGTCAAAGGTCATTTACAGGTCACTGCCGGTTTGGAGCTAAAATAACTTAAGAATTTTTATCTCCCGAACTAAGCAATGACCGATTTTTTTTTTATTTAAATGAGAACAATGCATTTCGGCCTGTGTACAGGAGGGTTTTTTATATTGGGGTCAAAGGTCATTAAGGGGGTCATCAAATGGTCAAATGTATCAAAAAAGGCCCTAAAAATAAGACCAAATTGGCTATAATTTCAGGCTATAGAGGACAGATAAAGCCGTTATTGCTACGTGATGTAACATTAATAGTAGGCAAGGTCTATGATAGTATTGACCCCAACGGTCAAAAGTTCAGGGTTTCAAAGGTCAAAATGTACAAACAAGATCCGATTGAGCTGAAATTTGTCAGGAATAAGCCTAGTGAATTCATAAATGCCAAAACAAACAGGTGACCCCATCCGTGACCCAGGGGTCACATTAGAGGGGTTAAGGTCAAAATTCCTGACATGCTTGGAGTGAGTTGAAACTCATCTTTCTAGGCAGACAAAAAATGCGTCTAGATCAGTCATGGTTTGACGTACTTCCGATCGCTTATACCAAATAACCGCGCAGTCACCCTTACAATGTCATATGACTTGGAACCCCCTGTTTGGACCTTTGACTGGCCACAGGCATCAAATAGGTCCCCCACTCTTAATTGCCAAAAAATCTTCGTCAAGGATTATGTCGATATCAACTAATCTCCTTCAGAGGAACAACTGACCCAAGCTCCATATAGGGTAATCAGGGATAAGGAGTCAAGGTCATTAGTGTCCTCCGGTCAAAACCAAAAATATTTTTTAAAATTTCAAAATTTTTATCTCAAATTTAAAGAGACAGAGTGACATAACCTTCAATATGGATGTATGTTAGCTGATGTATGCAAGGTATTTTTTTTTATTTTGGTTGATCAAAGTCATCTTACAACTCTTTCTCGGTTTTGAGCTAAACTAACTTCAAAAATGTTTATCTCCGAAACTAAGTCAGCAGATTTTTTTTATTCGTATTAGAACAATGCATTTGTTGGCTGTTAGATGACTCGTGTTTTTTTTGTAATATCGGGGGGTCAAGGTCATTAGGGGGTCAATTGGTCAATGTGTCGCCCCAAAAAATGCCCAAAATAAGACCCAAATTGAGCCATCTCTCAGCCATAGGAGCACGACTAAATTCCGTTATGCTACAGAGTGATGTAAAAGTTAATAGTGAGGGTAGGTTCTATGATCAGTTGGACACACCAAAGGTCATGAATTCAAAAACAGATCAAATTTTTATCTCAAATGTAAACTAGCGAGTAACATGAACTTCAGATATGCATGTATGTTATGTCCGTGATGTATGTATTATATTTTATTTTGGGGATCAAAGGTCTTTAACCAGGCCATTTCCGGTTTTTGATCCCCTAAAACTACATAGTAAAGGAGGTGTTCAGGGATAGGAGTCAAAGGTCATTAGGCGGGTCACTTCCGTCACAAACCAAAAATGTTTAAAAATTCAAAATTTTTTATCTCAACACATGGTAAAGAGAGGCAGAGTTCACCTAACATGCAGATACGATGTATGTTAGCGATATATGCCACGGTTATTTTTATTTTAAGGTTCAAGGTCAAATTTAGCGTCACTTCCACACTTTCGCAAGCTATCCGGTTTTGAGCTAAATCAATTTAAGAATTTTTTATCTCCAGAACTAAGCCATTAGAATTTTTTTTTATTTAAACTGTAACAATGCATTTTGGCTGTGTACATGAGGTTTTTTTTATATTGGGGGTCACAGGTCATTACAGGGGTCAAAGTGGTCAAAATGTGTCACAAAAGCTAAGAATAGACCAATTGGCTATATTTTCAGCCTATAGATCACAGATAAAAGCCCGTTATATTGCTACCGGACATGATGATGTAACATTAATAGTTAGTAGGGTAGGTCCCTACGAATATATTGACCCCAAGGTCCAAGTCGAAGGTCCAAAGTCAAAATTTACAAACAAAAAAGCTCCGATTGAGTGAAATTTATCATGGATATCCCGTCACATCATAAATACAAAACACGTAAAAGTTGACCCCATCCATGAACCCATGTCACGTTATTGGGTAAAAGGTCAAATTCTGACATGCTTGGATTGATAAACTCAAAATATGATCCTTGTAAACGGTTTGTTAACAGACACAAAAATACATTAACGACATCTGTGACACATTGACTGATCAGTGATTTAGGCACTGGGGTCAAGGTCTTCAGATGTTTTGACCAGGGCCGTCTTGTTCGCCCTGTCTACTGCATGCGCTAGTCTATTTCTTTCTTTCTTTCTATTTGCTTCAGCTCGGCAATGGCTGACCAATAGTGACCAGCATTTGCACTAAATGACCGCTCATCCAACCATGATCTGCCATAAGACTTTGACCCCCATCTGAACTTTGACCTCGTCACAGGATTCAGATAGTCATGTTATTTCGCAAAAATATCTTCTTTATAACAAGCATTATCAAGATATCACTAAACTTGTTTCATCGAGGAACCACGGACCACATGCTTCATATACGGTTTGTTTCAAGAATAGTCCGTCAAAGTCATTGTAGGGGGTCCTCACTTTCCGGTCAAAACAACCAAAATAGTTAAATAAAACATTAACAAATTGTTTATCTCAACATGTAACATAAAAAAAGTCCAGAGTGACATGACTTTCGAGATTATGCATTATGGTTAACCATTATAATGGTAGTTTTTTTTATTTTTGGGGGATCAAGGTCATTTACAGGTTCTGTCCCCGGTTTTGAACTAAATAATTTTACAACATTTTTATCACATACTAAGCTAAGAAGCAAAACTGTTTTTTTATTTAAACTGGAACAATGCATTTTTTCTGTTGTTATCTCAGGTTCTTTTTAATACCAAGGATCAATCTGGTTCATTAAGGGTCAAAGGTCAAGTTTGCCAAAAAATGCTAAAAATACGACCAAATTGGCATATATCCAGCCCTATAGACAGGTAAAGCCCGTTATTGCTACAGTGACTACAGTGATGTAAGAGGTCTATGCATAGACCCTCGACCCCAAGGTCAAAGTTCAAGGCAAGGTAAAAATCTACAACAAGCTCCCGGATTGAGCTGAAATTTAGAATCTTTTAATCTCCAGACTAAGCATCCGCAAGATTTTTTTCTTGTCACTGACAATGCTTATTACTAGGGAGGACAGTTTGGGACATTCACAAAAGGTTTAGCTCCGCAGGGGGTCAACACGACCCCTGTCATTGATCATCGGCTGTGTACCAGTGGCCTATGCGCCACAGAGCTCTAGTTCTTCTTTATACAAGACGGCCATCATTCGTCTTGTTTCTGTTTTTTGATGCGTTCTTTACACGACGTGACCGTCAGCCTCTTGTTCGTTTTGATGCGTTTCATTTCTTTATATCATTCTTTGCAGCCCGCATATATACTGGTTTTCTGTAGATTTTCTTTCGGTTCCTTACAGACGGTGCCGTCGATCCGTCGTGTTCTGTTTTTGATGCGCTCTTCTTCTTCTTCTTCTTCTATCAACACTTCAACTGCTTATAGCTCAGTCATCGTTTTGACGTACATTGTGACTAAGACTCTACTTCAAATGACCACCGCTGACTTGGACCATTTTGTCAATGACATGACCCCTGGCTGGACCTCTTGCACCTGGCCAACAGGCGGTCAATAGTGTGATTAATTTGTCACAAAGATCTTCTTCTACAGGATACGCCGATCTCGACCAAAGTTTCTTCAAAAGGAACCACTCGACCACATTTTGCGCGTCATGATAGGGTGTTCAGGATAAAGAGGATTCCAACAGGTCATTAAGCTGGGTCATTTTCCGTTTAGAAAGCCAAAATTGTGAAAAATATGTTAAAAAAATCGCTAGATCCTTACAAAAGTACGTAACAAGTGACGTCAATTAGAGCCACATGTATGTTACCAGGCAGGGTCGTTCTGGGTTGGTCACACAGTCTTCAGGAATCGAACGGTCATTAAGGGGTCACTCCCGGTCAAAACTCAAAAATATTCCAAATATTCACATTTGTTTATCTCCAAACCAACATAGTACGTCACCGACCTTCTAACTTGTAGAATGCTTTATGTTAGCCGGATGGTTGTAATGCAACGGTATTTTTCTTTTGGAGGTCAAAGGTCATTTAAGCTCTATTCCGGTTTTTAAAGGGTACAATTTCAAGAATTTATCTCCAGAACTACAAGCATAGTAAAATTTTTTTTATAATTGCATTGAACAATGCATTTTTGTGTGTACACGAGGTTGTTTTTACATACCGGGATCAAAGGTCAATTTATGGGTTAAAAGGTCATTTTGGCCAAAAAATGCCTAAAATCACAGACCAAATTGGCTATATCTCAGCCTATATAAGACAGATAAAGCCCTTTATTACTACACTGATGTAACATTAATGGTTAGAGAAGTCTATGATAGTCTCAGCCCCAAAGGTCCACAGTTCAGGGTCAAGAGTCCAAAATCTACAAACAAGTCTCCGATTTGAACTGAAATTTGTCAGGTATAATCCTCGTGGCATCAATACAGAACAAGTACAGTTGACGCCCATCCGTGAACCCAGGGTCACGTTTATAGGGTAGAAAAGGGTCAAACATCCCTGACATGGCTTGGAATTGAGTTTGAAACTCACGTAATGTTGATCCTTGTAAAGTTGTTAACACTAAAAATACTTTAATGACATTTTTGTGACATGTTGGTGAAGTTACGTGTTCCAAAAGTCAAATCACCCATGCAATGGGTCACATTGAGGGTCACCATCCATATCCCAGTACGGGCGTCTGTGAAATTAGACCTCCTGTTCACAGGTCTAAGTTCTATACACACAGCCGATTGCAAATCGGCCGTGTGTTCTTTTTACTAGCGTTGTTCTTCTTTCTTTCTTTCTTTCTGTCAATCTGCTTAGAGCTCCGTAGTGGTGGCTTGACCCATAGTGACCAGGTTTGCACCAAATTACCGCTCGGCGAACCATCACCTGCCATATTACTTTGACCCCATCTGACCTTCGACCTCGCCACAGGATTCAAAATGTCATTTAATGTTACAAATTATCTACTACAGCATTACGTATTTACCGGAACGCCGATATCAACTAAACTGGTCAGAGGAACCACTGACACTTGCTTCTATAGGCGTGTTCAGCGGATAATGAGTCAAAGGTCAATAAGTGGGTCATTTCAGGGTTTGAAAGCCAAAAATTGTGAAAATATATCGACAAAAAAAATCGCTGTCCCTTACAAATTACGTAACATAGTGACGGTCATAGAGCACTGTATGTTACCAGGCCCAGGGTCCTTCGGATTGTCCACCAACAGTTTCATGAGTCAAAGGTGTCATTAAGGGGTCACCAAACTCATCCGTCAAAACCAAATATTCCAAACTAGCAACATTTGTATTTCACAAAACAAAACATAGTAACAGTCCCTTACAACTCATATTTGCATTTCATGTATACCTGGTTATGCAAGGGTATTTTTCATTTTGGAGGCATCATAAGGTCAATTTAAAAGGTCAATTTCCGGTTATTTTAAAGGTCAATAGTTCTTTCAAAGAATTTTATCTCCGAACTAACCGTGTAGAAATTTTTATTACCTGAAACACTGCATTTTTGTTGTGCTACAGAGTTCTTTTTTTTGTTAACCAGGATCCAACGGTAACTCATTAAGGGAGTGCAAAGGTCAATTTTGCCAAAAAATGCTCAAGAAATAGACAAAATTAAATTGGATTTTATCCAGCCTATAGAGGACGATAAAGCCCGTTATTATTACTACATGAGTAACCTTTATAGTAGGGGAGTTCTATGATAGTCTCCACCCCAAAGGCTCAAAGTTGAAGGTCAAAGTCAAAATTACAAACAAGCTCCGACTGAACTGAAATTTGACAGGACTACTCCTCGGGATAATCGTAAAATACAGAAAAATACACATTGGACCCTATCGTTACCCAGGGATCTCACGTTATAGAGGTGCAAAAGGTCACACGCGGTTCAAACTATGTTTTTTTTTGTTATAATACAAATTAATCTTCTTCTACACCCATTCGGAGCTTAGCGACGATACGCCGTATATCACCACACTGGTTCAAAGGAACCCCTGACCCTTGCTTCATATAGGTTGTTCAGGGATCAGGAGTCACGGTCATTAAGCGGGTCATTTCC
The DNA here is from genome assembly GCA_023653785.1 of Ophioderma brevispina. Taxonomy (NCBI): domain Eukaryota; kingdom Metazoa; phylum Echinodermata; class Ophiuroidea; order Amphilepidida; family Ophiodermatidae; genus Ophioderma; species Ophioderma brevispina. The sequence goes on along the minus strand of JAMKCH010049169.1, from coordinate 11,704 downwards.
GGTTTTGAAAGCCAAAAATTGTGAAACAATGTCAAAAAAAAAAAACGCTGCCCTTACAAATTAGGGTAGCAGAGTGACGTCATCTAGAGCACATGTATTGGTTATAGCCAGGGTCTTCGGGTTAGTCCACAGTTTCAGGCGATCAAAGGTTCACTTAATGGGATCACTAACTTCCGGATCAAAACCCAAATATTCTAAAATTTTCAAAAATCTTTATCTCAAACCCCAAACATGAGTACCCAGTGACCTAACTTTCAGGTATGGCATTCATGTCTACCTTGGTGTATAGCAAGGTATTTATTTGGGGGTAAAATGTTAATTTAAGGTTATTTCCGGTTTTAAGGTCAATAATTTTACAAGTATTTACTCCAGAACTAACGGTAGTGAGAATTTTTGGTGTTTGCAATGGAACATGGCATTTTTGTGTGTACACGAGGCGTTTTTTCTTTTCTTTTTTCTACCAGTCAAAGGTCCATTGATGGGGTCAAAGGGGGGTCAAAAGGCCAAAAAAACTGCTAAATAGACCAAACTTGCTGCCTATATCTACAGCCATGGAGGACAGATAAGCCCGTATGGCTACAGTGATTTACATTATGGTGTAGGAAGAGGTCTATGTAGTCTCCACCCAAAGGTTAAAGTTCAAGGTCAAGGGGCAAATCTTACAACAAGCTCCGAATGAACAGCTGAGTTTTAAGAATGTTTTTATCTCCAGAACTAGCATAGTAGAAATTTTTTTAGCTGAACTAGTCACAATGCATTTTTGCGGCATGCTCTATCAGGTTTTTTTATATCGTGGTCAAAGGTCATTTAGGGGGTCCAATGGTCCAATTTTTTCCAAAAAAATGCTGAAAATGAGACTAAATGGGACTATATCTCAGCCTATCGAAGACAGATAAAGCCCGTTAAAGCATCTTCAGATCCTCACCAAGATTCGTCATTGACATGTGGGTCAAAGGCTTGACAATGCTTGGACATGGGTCATATTGTACCATCGCTGTGTACCAGTGGCCTATAGCCACATAACCTCTAGTTCTTTCTTTCTTTTGTACCTCTTTGCTTCAAAGTCTACCTAGTGCCAAACGGCTGGGCCGATCTGGACCAAAATCTGGTCCGAAGAACACTGACCCCAACGGTAGCACCAGGGGTGTAAGGAAATGTTTGACCTTTGACCTCTCGGTAGGGGTCAATGGAGGTCAAAAACTAAATCTTTTGAGGCCTAATTCTTACACGATTAGAGGTGCGCGACAATACGAAATTCCGCATAGCACGTCTTTGGTCCGTGTAATTCCTTGTAACACAAATTAATATCGGAACTCATTACCCTTCAAAAATGGCGCATTCATGCTAATTAATATTATGCCAAAAATCATATCTCAAAAATCGCTAACACTTGGATAGGTGGGTGCTCTTGCCAAACTTTGCGCTAAGTCGAGACAAATCATGTGACATATATTGGCCCCAGGGGTCACGTGCAAATATGCCAAATGAGCTAATTAATTGCAAAAACGCCTATAACTCGAACTCGTCAACCAAATAGATATATATTGTTCAACTTGTTCACAAGAGCCACTGGGAAAGCTCTATTACTGGTTACACATAAGGTCAAAGGGTCAAAAGGGTCCTCTCAGGGTCACATATAAAATGACTTTATTGACCTATCTAGCTCTGCCATCTTGTAGGCATCAATGAGTAGTGCAAGTAGTAGAGCCAACATAGCGACCCCGCTCTGTGAGCCATCGTTAAGGGTCAAGGTCAATTGAAACTCGGGCATAGTGACCCTGGAGTCGTCTAGGTTTTTATATTATGTTCTTTAGATTAATTTCTAATCTTTTATATGCCAATTTTAAGTTAACTCATGTCAAATGCAATAAATCATAATCATTGCTAACTCTTTGGGCCTGTACAATAGATTAGTATCAATGTACAATGGACAGTGCACGTAATTCACAGCGTGGCGCCAAGCTTAATTCATAGCGCAAAACGCCGAACAGTCATGGAAACGAGCCTGAACAGTTAAGTCACTGTGCGCTTTATAAAATAGATCAGTTGAGTTGCGAGTGGGAATTCCCGTGCGGAGCCGCCGATCTAAATTGCCTTGCTTTTAGTCGGTGGTGCATAATTGAGCTGCAAAAACCTATCATCAAATCGTTTTTTAGAAAACCGGACAGAGAGGATTGCTACATGCAGTCAACGAATCATTCCACGGGTGGTGCATAGGCTAACTGGTATCACGGGCCTGGTAAATGGTCCGCAGCTATAAATAGCGTTGACTGCGATTTACATGAGGTCAAAAAACCAGCCTCGTTCAAAATGGATCCCTTTGTACCGTTTCTTTCATACAAAGGAAATACTTACCCTGGAGTTGATTCTTCAACTCCAAAACGGCTTTGAGTGAAACATATTGATATTAACATATTTTCGACTTTAGAATATTTTTCAAGTTTTCGTGATTACCTGTGCTAAACCTATGTCCAGGAACGGCAAAAAAACGGAACGCTATCTGGCCGGCCCCCCCCCGGTATTCAAACCGCATGATAACGCAAAAAGATGCTTTCTACAGCACAAATCGTGTCCTAGTTCTTCTTTCTTACAAGACGGCCGTCATCCGCTTGTTCTGTTTTTGATGCGTTCTTACAATACGGCCGTCCCGCCGTCTTGTTACTGTGTTTTTGAGTCGTTCTTTCTTCTTTCTTCTTCTGGCACATTTGCGTCTAGCTCAGCATGGTTGACTATCTGAAACCAGACTTATACCAATGACCGCTGCTTCATCAAATTCATGTCATATGACTGTTGACCCCTGTCTGACCTTTAACCTGGCCACAGGCATCAATATGTAAATTTATTGCCAAAAAATCTTCTTCTACAGGATATGCCGATATCAACTAAACGTTCTCAGATGACCACTGACCCATGCTTCATTGTAGGGTGTTAGATAAGGATTCAAAGGTCATTAAGGGGGTCATTGCCGGTCTGAACAAATTTGCCATTAATTGGCAAAAATATCTCTACAGATTTTGCCGATATCACTAAACATTTTTTATCATAACCCTGACCATGCTACATATAGGGTTTTCAGTAATAAATGATCAAAGGTCACTTAAGGGGTCACTTCCGGTCAAACAAAAAAATATTTGAAAAAATGTGTTCAAATTTTTATCGCAAAAGAAACGCTGAGTAGAGTGACTAACCTTCAGATAATTCATGTATTTGTTACCAATGTTTGCAAGGGGTATTTTTTTATTTTGGGGTCAAAGGTCGTTTACAGGTCATTTCCGGTTTTGAGCTACAAAACTTAAGAAAATTTTTAATCTCCAGACTAAGCATGCAAATTTTTTTAAATTTAAACTGGAACAATGCATTTGGGCTGTGTACATGAGGTTTTTTTATACGGGGGACAAAGGTCATTAAGGGGGTTCAAATGGTCAAAGTGTCAAAAAAATGACCTAAAAAATTAAGACAAAATTGACGATATCTCAGCCTATAGAGCACAGATAAAGCCGTTATTGCTGCAGTGATGTAACATAAATATTAGGGTAGGGTCTAGATAGATTGACCCAAAGGTCAAAGTTCAAGGTCAAAGCGTCAATTTACACACAAGCTCCGATTGATCGAAATTTGTCAAGGAATAATCCTGTTGACATCTAAATAACAAAACAAGTACAGGTGCCCCATCCGTGACCCGGGTCACATTATAGAGGTTAAAAGGTCAAATTCTGACAGCTTGGGACTGAGTTGAAATCACAAATAATATCCTTGTAACGTTGTTAACACAAAAATCATTTAACAAATCTGTGAATCATGGTCAAGTTTTAGGCATGGGGTCAAAGGTCATTCATATGGATCCAGGCCGTCTTGTTAGCCATGTCTACTGCAGTGTAGTTTATTTTCGTCTTTCTTCTTTCTTCTGGCAAACATTTCGCTAATCAATGGGTTGACGTATTCTGACCAGATTATACCAAATGACGCTGCGTTGTCGATTCAGGTCATATGACTTGACCTCTGTATGACCTTTGACCTGACCAACAGTATTAAATGGTAATTTATTTCCAAAATTATCGTATTCTACAGGATTATGACCGATATTCTTCAAACTTTTTCAGACGAACAATACCATGTTTCATATAGGATGTTCAGGGATATGGGGTCAAAGGTCATTAAGGGGGTCATTGCGGTTGAAAGCCACAAATTAGTATTTAATTGCAAAAATATCTTCTTCTCAGGTATTTTTTTTTTTTTTGTGCCGATATAAACTAATAGTAGGGGACCGTAGTGATAGAAACCCATCAAAGTGTGCATTCGGATAAGTGTTGAATTTGCACACAATACCTTTGGACCATGGCGATCAAAAAAATTGATGGAAGCACTTTGCAACCCCTTTTCATGGCGCAATCTTGGATTTCAAGATGGTTGCGTTCGAGAACTATTTTCCCATTCAAAGATCTTGAAAACACTAAAATACGCTAGAGATTCATTCCAAAGGCTATAACACATTTTTGGGGCTCATGAATATTATAGACTAATTTTAAAAAGGAGTTCAGGATGGCAGTCATCTTGGAAAATTCAAAATGGGCAACCATCGCACATTTTGAATGATATCTTGGTAAGTGAACAAGTTCGGGAGATATATCTGGTGCCAACGTGCACATTAGTTGGCCCCTTGAATATTATAATGCCAATTTTAAACAGTGCTCTCAGTTTGTTCGCATATCGACTATCTTATATCAATTTTGTGTTTTTCTTTCTTTTTTTGGCCAAAAATCGGAAAATAATTCAAGTTTCCTATACTTTTGTACACAAACTGATTTCACGAAATTTTGCGAGAGCGCCGTGCATTATAACGTCGTAGAAGCAAGATTCTGGGAATGTTGGTACTTATTTTGGTATAACTGGATAGATGAGACCCATAGCTATCAATTGATATCAAAATCACATTAGGGGTTCGGTATGGAAAATCTATGGGGGGTTGCAACCGGGGGTTGCAACAACCTCCGCATGCTAGAATTGAAGCCTGCCCATGTCACCTTGTTTCCTTCATCAAGCTCACTTCCTTTATTGAGAATGATTTGCTTTTGTTACAATTCTGTCTCTTATAGGTCTGACTGGCTTTACCAGCCTTCTTGAGAACCACATCATTATTAATTTCTGCAGGTGGCACAATGGCATAGAAGTCTGGCAAATGAGATCTCTGAGACTGGTCCCCTCTGCTTATATCCAGAGGTTCCATGCTAACACCCGAGGTTATTTGCTAAAACACGATTGGTCAAAGTAATCAGGGTGCCGTGGAACTTAATCTTTGACAAGTTGGATTGTTTCTGCTGGTCAATGTTGTCTATGTTGCCAGTTCTGAATGCCACCATGTGCAGATTTCAAAGATGGTAAAAGGTGTTATGATTCTACCAACATCCTGGAAGAGCACATTATGGCTCTTCCTGAAAAACTCTCGCTATTGCTGAATTTGAAGAGGCTGCTGAAATTGGGGGCTGATTTGCCAGATATTGGCCATCATTCTTGTTATCGTATCCAAACAGTGGTTCTCAAATATTATCTAGCCAGAGATGGGTACAACGTCTGGCTGCTTCACTAAATTCCGCAAGGTCCTTGTCTGTGCCTTGTTGCTCCAATAGTGGGCAGACCAAGAGATGTTCCATTGTGTGTGGTGCTGTTCCACAACCACAGGTAGTGTCCTTATCTCCTTCCAGGTAGCCCCACTTCTGAAAGGAAACCTTAGATCGGCCGATTCTTGTTCTCAATCTGTTGAGACATCGTCATTCAGCCCATAAGGAGTCAGCTCCAGGTGGCAGATGCTCACCAGGTTCAATACCAATAGATGTTACTTGTTGATAGCAAGTTCTTTTTTCCACAAGGCGACTCTAGTAGACTCTTTAGAGTCTGATTAAAGGGGTTGAACTTTGCTTAAGAAACTCTGTTTGAATTTAAGGGAGTTAGCAGCATGTCTCTGTCTGCATATAGGGTGCTTCACATTAGATACTTGGCAGCTACGCTCTTGCATGCTTGCCACACTATGATGGGTGTCTCGTGGAGCAATACCTGCAAGGATGTACACACACTGTACAAAAGTATTGCACCATTCAGAAAAAAAAATTATAATCACAAAATGTTTTCAAAGTGTACCAGCGGTTCTTAACGACACATGACGCATTTAATGTCAGAGTTGTGTTTTTCAAACAAATGTTATTCCCCAGAATCCTAGAGTGCGAAAAACATTTTGATTTGAATGCCATGTTCCCTAAATATGGCAGATTAAAAGAGCTGGCGATAGATAGCTTGCCGAGTGCACCTCAGAAGGAATACAGACACAGGAACGAATGAATTGTACGGGTTTGTTAGGATTTACTCTAAATGTTTATGGGAGAAAAGTGCAGTGCTTGTGTGGACCAGAAATGAGATAACGTCAATGGAAGACAGTGGACTTTTAAAAAGCGGAAAATTTTGAGACATCCGCATTACAATTTGAATGATAAATCACATGGTTTGCGTAAATCATGCCTGAATACTTATTCACATTCGACTACAAACAGTATAATGTCAACGGTATGAAAAAAAATTCTTTTCAAGTTGCCACATGACCAATTTCTTGCCATTCAATTTCACGACTCCCTCAGCGATGGACTTGCTCTCATCTTCCATTGACGTTAGCTCATTTCCCGGGTCACAAAAGCACTGCACTTTTCTCCCGTAAACATTTAGAGTAAACTTCAGCAATTCATTAAGTGGCTATTTTGGAGCCATTTGTGGCGTTCCTGTGTCTGTATTCCCTGAGGTTTGCACTCGGGAGAAGTATCTATCGCCAGCTCTTTTAATCCGCCAGAATTTAGGGAACATGGCAATGAAATCAAAATTATTTTTCGCCTCTAGGATTCTGGGGAAACATTTGTTTGAAAACCACACTTTGACATTCAATGCGTTAGTGTGGTTAGAACCACCGAATGGTGGAATCCTTTTGTACAATGTGTGTATAAGTTCTCGCTGGAAGTTGGGCAAAGAATTCCGTGATAGCCGGCAGGAGGATCAAGATTCTTGGCAAGTTTGGTCTTTCCAACGCAGGCATGCTCTGCACATCAGTAGCACAGGGCGAGTGCTGTCGATATTAAAATATGTCGGCGAGATACCATCTGTGCAAGCGTGTATGTTCAAGATATTATTTGGACGGATTTGCATATTGGTGTTGTCCAATAATAATGTGTGAGTTCATCCAAAGCTTTGGAGAGTATCTTGCCCAACAGCTGTGAGTCTACCTACATCTTGTGCGCTAATTCCAAGATAGTCTGCATAACTAAAACGACAGGTTCCTGCACTCTAGGTTGTATTGGTAAAGATGACAGGCGAAGTGTGAGGACCTCGCTCTGCCTGGCCGAGAACATTGTTCTGTATGAGGTGTATGTTCACTGGTTGAGATACGGTTGAACAGGAGAAATTGGACATCATGAAGTAACAGGAAGTCTTCAAGAACAATTAGCAAAATACTTGGAAGTCATGAGAGCTCAAAGCAACCCTTCTTGAAGAAAGGGCCCCGACCTCATGGCAATGGATATGAGAGATCATGAGTGCAGATTTACAGTGGTCTTTCATCAAGCCTTATAAATGTGGAAGAAACTGCATGAGATCGATGTGAGAGACCACCTTCAAACTGACAAAACTTAGAAGGCGAAGATAGAGTTCAAAAGTTGCACGTACTATTGTCAAAGGTACAACCCCCCCATTCATCTAGCTTAATCACTTTCTATATACCAAAAACAATGAAAATAAGTTAGCTTGTTTCGATATTCAGTGAGAAGTTCAGTCATGTCAGTTGGTATCCCTGAAATGTATGCCACAAAGGATGACACTGTGTTGGTGCGTGCACTGTTAAGCAGATCACAGGGTGATCTTCAAAACATTTCACCATGCGACCACCAAGAGGCAGATGGGAGAATGTTTTGTGTGTGCTGGAGCCTCAAGTCAAGGATATTCAAGGTGATGGTTCGTACTGTTGACAGTGATGTTGTTCTGATCACCATTGTTTGAACAATCATTGGGCTCCATGGACTTGGATTGACTTGGCATTGGAAAGAAGGCGGCCAATTTATTCCCAGTGACAAAGTCACTCAAAATCTAGGACCACAAAACTGCCTCAGTTTCATGCCATACAAGGTGCGATACCACCTCAGCCTCTGTATCATGATGTGTGCCTTCTGGCTCTGCCGATTGACGTCCTGCTTCAACCTGCGCACCGTCAATCCCAACACGATCATCTTCAAAAGCATACCTAGTAATTGCGCAATAAAATGGTTATTAATCTAATATGTGCTCTAAAACTGTCATAGACTGGAATAATACACCTAGCTCCATTATTCAAATTACAAGATCCTAACATCTTCAAGTTTGCAGTTCTCACGCATCTTCATTGTTATGAGCACACCGTTCTAGGCCTGGTCCAGGTCGAGAGTGTTGTACCATGGACCCACTATTTTTACAGATACAGAAGAGAATTGTGTGGACAATATGGGAGGCCTTCCAATAGATTACAGCTCAGTGAGGATGATGGCTCATCAGATGAGCTTAAAATGACAGTATCCACATAGAGGTTTTGGAAAAGATTCACCATCATGCCAAGACATCAAATGCTTCCCGTGTCAATTTTGCTTGCCAGGAGCTCTTCTCCAAAGGAACTTCGCTTGAAACCATCCCACAACTCAGCAGGCACTTTACAGAATGCTTTCCGTGTTCTTACCAATCTACAGATTTGGAAGCACCGTCTCAAGACTTACTCGATGCCTCAGCCTGGGCTGGTTGAAGGATGAGAAGAGCAAGCTGAATACATGCTCCATTATGGACTCTACTCTCAGATGCAAAAGCCTGTGCACTGCTCTTCATGGGAGCGCTCTAAAGCATACAGGGGTAACTGAATTGTCAAAGGTAAGCCGCAGTGTACACTCCTCAGCCAATGTCAAGGTGGTTGCATCAATAATGATACCATCTAAAATTAAATAGGACGATATTGGTGCTCTATTTGCCAAGAACATTCAGCAAACAGCAGTCAATATATCGCCGAAACTCAGTATTTATAGGTAAGTCATGGAATCATTACCCTTGTTTTTATATAGAGTTTGTGAAATTCATTATGTGGGATACTATCTTAGCTCATTGAATTTGAGCAACTTCATTTTCTAGATGGACCTTGCTAGTCTAGGTTGGTTATTGGCATAGCAGTTGATTTCTCATATAACAAACAACACCAAAGAGCTCTTTTACTTTAAATTTGTTAATTCTTGACCCTACGGTATGCATGGTAACCCAGGATTTTCATTTTCCTACTACGGTATGAAATATCATTGCGTTGGTCACAGATGCAGCCATTTTTTTTATTTATGCTATATCAATATGGCTGCCACCATAGGTCTTTAAGATTCACTTCTTATATTCTGGACACAATAAATATGGGTAGAGACATCACATTTATATTCCTAGCTTTTTTGATTACACAATATAATTAAAAGTATGTCTCGGATGGCAGCCATTTGAATATTAAAACAAATACATGATGACTGCCCTTGAGCCCTCTTTAAAAATTAGTCCAGAAGATTTGTGACCCCAACATGTGGGTATAGCCATTGGATTGAGGTCTATAGCGCCTTTGTTTCCAAGATATTGTGGAAATTAGTGTTTTGGAAGGGCGCCATCTTGAAATCAAGATGGCTGGCCACCTGAGCTCTTTAAAAATTAGTCTTAAGATTCACTGACCTCAACAAATGTGGGTAGAGCCCATGGATGAAATCTCTAAGCTATTTTAGTTTCCAAGATATTGTCCAAAATAGGTTTTGAAGCGGCCATCTGAAATCCAAGATGACCACCAAAAAGGGGCGTGCCAAGTGCTTCCATCAATGTTCTCGAATGGGATGTTCTAAGCTACTTCGTGGCCAAAATCACCACTTTTATCAGGAGGTGCACACTTCCGCTAACATCCTAAACTATAAAACTTATTCAGAGGAACCACTGACCCATGCTACATATAGGGTGTCAGGAATAAGGAGTCAAAGGTCATTAAGGGGTCACTTCCGGTCAAAAACCAAAAGATATTTAAAAATTTCAAAATTTTTATATCAAAATGTGAAACCATAGAAGAGAGTAACATAACCTTCAGATATGCTGTAGTTAGCCAATGTTTGCAAGGTATTTTTTTTTGGGGTTCAAATGTCATTTACATTTCATTTCCGGTTTTGAGCTAAAATACTTTAAGAATTTTTATCTCCAGAACTAAGCACTGCAGATTTTTAAAATTAAAACTGGATAAGCATTTGGCTTGTACATGAGGTTTTTTTATATTGGGTCAAAGGTCATTAGGGGGTTAAATGGTAAAATGTTGGCAAAAAAGCTAAAATAGACCAAATTGGCTATATTCAGCCTATAGAGAACAGATAAAAGCCCGTTATTGATACATGATGTACATTAAATAGAAGGGTTAGGTCTATGATATTATTGACCCCACAGGTCAAGTTCAAGGTCAAAGGTCAACTTTACAAACAAGCTCCGAGAGCTGAATTTGTCAGGAATAATGCCAGTGACATCATAAATGAAACAGTAAAGTTACCCCATCCGTGACCCAGTGGTCTCTTATAGGGTTAAAAGGTAAATTCCTTACATGCTTGTATTGCATTGAAACTCAACAATACTGATCCTTGTAACGTGTTAACATATGAAAATACTTCAATTGTCAACAAAAATCACTCATTGGGTCAAATATTAGCCTGGGGTCAAGTCATTCATATGTTATTCCAGGCCGTCTTGTTCGCCATGTTCTCTGCATGGCTAGTTCTTTCTTCTTACTGGCAACCTTTGCGTCTAGCTCAGTCCTGGCGTACGTATTCTGACCAGATTTAAACCAAATGACCGCTTTGTTGTCCGATTCAGGACATCTGCCTTTGACCTCTGTATGGGAAAAAAAAACCTTTACCTTTTTTTTTTTTTTTTTTTTTTAATATGTAATTTAATTATCTTCTTCTACAGGATTATGCCGAGATCATTTAAAACTTTTTTCAGACGACCCACTGACACTGACCCGGTTTTCATATAGTGTGCTCAGGGATATGGGGTCAAATGTCATTAAGGGGGAATTTTTTTTTTTAATCTATTTGTTTTAGCACATTAAATTGGCCAAAATATCTTCTCTAGAGCATTATGCCGATATCAACTAACTTGTTCAGAGGAACCACTGAAGCATGCTACAATAGGTGTTCAGGATAAGGAGTCAAAGGTCATTTAAGGGTACTTGCGGTCAAAAACCAAAAATATTTAAAAATTTTCAAAATTTTCATCTTCCAATGCAAACATAGTCAGAGTAAAAACCATAACCTTCAGATATGTGGCATGTATGTTAGCCAACGTTTGCAAGGTATTTTTATTTTGGGGGCAAAGGCTTTACAGGTCATGTACGGTGTTTGAGCTGCAATAAATTACAGATTTTATCTCCAGAACTACGAATGCGATTTTTTTTATTAAACAACACTGCATTTAGGCTGTGGTACAGGTTTTTTTTTTATATTGGGGTCAAAGGTCCATGAAGGGGGTCAAATGGTCACAATGTGTCAAAAAATGCTAAAATAAGACCAAATGGCTATAGTTTCAGCCATAGAGCACAGATAAGCCCGTTATTGCTACCGTGATGTTAACATTAATAGGTAGGGTAGGTCTCTGCATAGTCTCGACC
>JAMKCH010049168.1:0-10818 GCA_023653785.1 Ophioderma brevispina | reverse complement strand
ATATCAGCTAATTTGTTCAAAGTCCAGAGTGAAACCAAAAAACAAACAAAAGTCATGCCCGAAAGTAAACTAGATTTGAAGAGTTAAAAATTTGAAGTGTTTGTGTGGTAAAAAGAAAAACAAAAACCAGATTTGTTTAGAATTTCAAAAGAGAATTTGCATCGCACAGTACAGAAATGGTGATTAGTAAATTTTGTTGGTGGAAATAAGATAAAGACTACTATGTTTAAAGAGAGTCAACATAATAAGTCGGAAAAAAATTCATTGTTCCTAAAAGAAGGAAAGGTGTCACAAGATTTTGCTTGCTTCGTCTTCTAGCGTATGAGGGAGCCTAAATGTGTTGGAGTTGGTGGATCCAGCTCACTTTTTTGGTTGGTTGGGGTTTGAGAGGTCTATATCCTCGCGGTGGCGAAAGGTGGAAGGGCCTCTCGAGAATGTGATCTGCATCTGTGATGGAGACCACATTGGCAGGCTGGAGATGGTCGCAGCCCCCATCGGTTCATATTGCTGTTGAAACGACCCGACTCCTGTGCGGATAATATTCAAAGTGACCCATTCCTTGCGTGAAGATTGCTACCATGTGGAAGTTCTGTCATAGCTGTGATAGTAAATTGGTCTGGCGTGGGGTATTTAGCGAGTAGTGTTCCATGTCTCTAAATGTTGAATGGTGCGCTGGAAGAGTTTAGCCGGCGTGTCGAGCCGGTCAACGTTGCCCAGAAACCAATAAAACATTTTATGCAGCCTCATCCTTCCACCAATTGATCTATTGTACTAGAATTATTGGGAAGAGACATCTCATTCATTACTGTAGCTCATCGAGTCTTGGTCCCAAAAGAAGAAAAGTAAAAAAAAAAAATAAAAAAAAAACCAAGCCGATTCGCTTGAATTGTTTTCACCATCGAACTGTTTTGAAATCATATATCCTATAACCATGACTACAAGTATCGTAATCCAACATCGGCGAAAATCCCACAACCAACGACGCCAGTGCAGAGCTACTCTGCTGTTGTTCTTCATTGTTCTTCTGTAAACGCAATTGAAAAGACAAGTGACGGCTCATTACTATTTCTACACATACTTCTACCCGGTGTAGAAAGTAATATGTCCGGCGTACTCATAGATCGGAACATGGGAACAATGGGCATCGATTCATTTGACTCCTTCAAAGCACCATTAGTTTCAAGCTTTATTCGGTTATCGTCTATGGAGCCCCCGGACTGTGGCTCCCGCCGGATAATCTGCTTCTCACACCGGGATTGCTGTATGACGTTTGTGCAGTAACGTTTGACGAAATGAATGGCAATATCTCTTTTGCATCCATGGAGTTCTAATGAAAAACATCTAACAACGAAATTGTAGACTGAACAAGACGGCGAGGCTCCGCGTCGCTGTGAGCGATTCGTGGAAATTAGCCATTTCTATTATGATTCCGTGGTGTAATGTTGACTTGTGACGGAGTAATTCGTAAGCGGGAGTGATTTGTGCACATAATATGGAAGGCATCGAATAGGTTTCTGAGACCATTTTATTTTGACGCTTTGCATGGGCACACCGCCTAAGGGCCTGGAGTGGGTGGGTGGGGGTATTTGCATGGGCGCCGTGCTAGACCATGGGGGAGATGCTGAATTTTTTTTTTTATATCCCATGTGTTAAGTTTTGCATGGCTTAGCGAACACCAATGACTATACTACGGGGGGATGATCCGCGGAAATTGGACATAGCTGAGCGTCTTGAAGTAGCTCATCTGGTTCCAAGATATAAACGTTTTTTTAATTATATATTTGGATATGGCGGTGGCGGCCATTTTGAAAAACGATCTCTAAATCATAGCCTGGGGGAGGTGCCTAGAATGCTATTTTTCCCTTAAAATTGGTCCTCTCTTTGGCCAAATCCATCAAGAACTTCATGTATCACAAATGGTCACGCGGCACAAAAAAAAATATTTTCTCATGAAAAAATAGCTATACTAAGTAGTATGTGGACATCATGGTGTATATCGTCGGGTGTATCTACAGTAGGTGACAGGGGAAGTTAAACAAATAACGATTTTTTTTTTTCGAGAAAATCGCATTTGAAAATCCCGCGAACTCTGAGGGTTCGGTACACATCCCCAATACGATTCAAAAAAAAAACTCAAATCCGGCTTAAGAAACGAATTAACACCGGAAATTATTTTAGCTAAGATTCATGAATTCTTATTCTTACTTGATAAATGGATGTAATACATTGGAAAAGTTAACCATCATATCCGTCACCACAAAAAACGCAAATATAATCGGCCGATTATGCTCATGAGGATAGTGACGGATGTTGACAGTTTTCCCTATACTAAAGCCTTATTCAGCATCCGTCCCCATTATGCAAACAACAATCGCGTTTTTCCCTAACATTCCGTCCAACCAAAACGTTCGGTTCTCGCGATCTGCTCAATTTGGTTTAATTACATAATGAGCGGATGTTGAGTGGATTTGCCGCGAATTCACCGCTTTGAACTGTAATATAATATAAATTCTACTAATAGCGATATTTATTAATAATAAAGTAACGATTTTGCTGTGTCCACATTATAAATTTAAAGATAAGAAAATATTTACTAACAAAATATTTTAAAAAAAAGCCCTGGTGAGAAATCATTCAAGACTGTCCCAATAAAACTATACATCAAACTAAAATTAAAAAATATAACGTGCATTTTGCCAGATGTTTTACTTGCTGTATTTTGTAGAGCAAATCCTAAGCTAAATCCTCGCTTTTTATTCCCTCCACTTTTTGATTGACCCTAAGCTAGATATTGTAGTGGCCACCAGAGAACGAAATATCACTTGGGCCAGTTTCACCTGAAGGTTCAAGCAAACTAAAGTATAAGGCGTGTAGCATCAGTGTGGGATTAAACCCTTTTCAAACAAAATAATACTGTACAGATCAGAGTGAATGTTTAATCATTGGCATTGAACTAATCAATATATTCTTTTTCAGTGAAAGCCACCAGAAATTATTATGTGTGGGTGAATGAGGACTCACTCTCAGGGTACAATAATCATGAAATGCATGGAAATTTGGGGAATTTGACTGTTGAAACTAATGTAACATGTCTACAGCAAGTTGTGTGGACAACGCTTGTCTACAGCTTGTTGTGTGGACAACGCTCTAATGTGGAGGCACAACTTCCCCTTCCCCTATCCCCCACTGCCTCCAAGATGCCAGGGAGGAATATGATGAAGAAAGCAGTGTTCAACAAAGAGCAATAAAGGAAAGGATGGTTGTGTTCAAAGGTCTCAGTTTACTTTCAACAAGGGTGCTTTTATGGTTCTACCTTCTGCTGAAACCTGGAGTAAAGCGGAGACAACAAGACTGTTTGGAATTGAATTTCCCAATTCTACATGTATTTATTAGTAATTGCGACATTATAAAGTTATAAATTACGTTAAATCACAAGAAGCAGCACTTTATACTTACTTTTTATTTTAATTTTCAATAACGAATGCCTTGAAGGTGATTTTCAATGGCAACTTTGTTGATATCAGAATAGCCGAAACTGGCCCAACAGGGTTTTCAACTGTCTCAGATAATTAGCCATAACTCCTGAACCAGACCCCCAAATTACACCAACTAAAAATCTCATGAAAGCTGGAACACTCCTAAAAAAGAATCAGTAAAACTCAAGTTGAGATGAACTTAAATTTTTGGCTAAAAAAATTAATCTTTGATTGTATAGTTTTTTTTTGGGACAGTCTGTATACACTTCTTTGACAGAGGGTTCAACATCCGTCAAAATACACCAAAATCTCTGTTATGCAACATACGTCAAAACTGCAAAATTTCTAATTAAGGTTATTAATTAATGAAGTACTTGCAAGGTTCGGCACTTGGCATGTTTGAAGATTTTGGTATTTACCATCATTTCCCTTAATTTCGTAAAAATGATAAAAATTAAACATCCGTCACTATGTAATACACCCGACGATATGCAAAAAACACCATTTATTAGAAAACTGAGAGCGCCATCCTCGGGAAATCTCTGAGTCAGCCTTTACAAAAAAGTACAATTCGAATACGTCTTTATTGTTGTCAATAACCAAAATGTACATTTTGAGTACATCGCATATATACTCGAAATATTCCCTGGAGCAATGTAATGACCGTGTCTACCTTGGAATTACTTTGTATTCTCTTTATTATAAGAATCACATGGAGAAGAAGACGATTATCAAAATGTGGTCACTTAACAGCATCTTGAACAGGCCCATCGGTTCAAGACGGGGTGCGCGCTCATATACCCCAAGATCGCCCTGCACTGGTTCTGTGCTACTTTTACGCCGAATATAGCTACCCTGTATGGGAAACGGCATTAAACGGATAAGCAGTGATTTCCTGATCCGAAACATCGAAGAAAACCATAAAATTCGTATTTTTCTATTTTTGTTACAGGCTAATATAACCTGATAATGGTTGGCTTGAAAGACAAGACAGTACTTTTGATCTGATTTTGCAATTTGCGTGCGTATCAAAATTCCGACTTGAGATCAAAAAGCCTTTCCGTGTGAATATCCCAGATATTTAAGCGTAATATTGTGCACCGTGACCTGTACAGTTTGTCCTCAAACATAAATATTATTGATCTTTGTTTATTCTGTACTGGTAAAAACCACAATCAGCTGTTTAGTGTAGATTTTAAGTCGTCATGAGTCGGTATGACAAAGTTCTCAAACACTTATTTGTTCACTATTTGCATTTTGTCATAATTTGATATATCTCTATATACAACCGGGAGTAAATATATCCCATTCAGCAATAATAGTAAATACACAGTCACCTCCTTCTGATGTTTTACGGAGGCGTCCAGAGTCTTTCTCTTGTTTATAACTCCATGCTTCACGGTCTTTCTATCACATACTGTTCTCCTACTCACTTCATGTGGAGAGCGTGGCGTACTGGTTTGGGTATTCGCCTTTGGTGCAGAAGGTCCTCGGTTCGAGCCCCGGCGGGGCGACGAACCATGAGAGTACCCCGTCCTCCGGAGGGGACGTCTAACCGACGGTCCCATATACATGGAGCGTCACGCCTGTATATGTAATCGCAGCCAGTTTCGATAAGAGTAGTGTGGAAACCCCTGGCTGTCCCAATCCGTCCTGGATCCCTGGGCATCATTGGAAAGCAGTGTCTGAACACTGAATGATCTACCCAGGCTAAATGAGACAGAAATAAATAAATGTTGTGATAGTCATGCCTCCATCATTAATTTCACATACCTACCTTTTTCAAACTCTGGATACTGGAGCGTACTCATTGCTTTCATTTATTGTCACTGAGAGTAACTCCTGATATGAAGATTTCAGGAATCTTCCATTGTTATTACCGATCCTTAACTTATTGCTAGGCAATTTCCTGGGCCTCTCACACCAAGAATTTTGCCGGTAAAGATTGGATTGTTGTGACACGCAGCCAGCACAATTTAATCGGTAGACCAGACAATATCGGGTTACAGTTTCATTGAAAACAGTCTAGAAGCGAGACATTATGTCTAGAAATCAAGGGCAGGTTCCGACTAGAATTGCCCATGTCTCTCTAGCTGTTAGCAATAGTTTTAAATAAGCAGACATGCAAGTAGACAGGTGTAGCTTACATTATTATTCAAGAATAATGTTTGGTCAGTGTAACGTGCTAATTATTCAATGTTATAAAAAGGCAAAACTACAAAATGAATTAAAGTCAACTGGTCCATTATGACCTAGACCATTATGCCCTATGCTTAAAAAGCGTCCTGCGCTATGTCAGGCTATGTCGAAACACCGGGTGGTTCGGCAAGTATTCGTGCCGAAATACGGGCTATATCATTAACATTAGTAATTCATCAATACATATCATTAACTATTCAAAAATAATGTAAAAGTAACTTATCCCAACAATACAAACATATTCCAAGATATACATTTAATTTCAAATGGTTTCTGACATATTTTTAAAAAACACCTACAACAAACTTGACAAAATAATGGTTTTAAACCCATTATTTGGAAAACAATATATTTAAAAGTATTCTAATCATGGTGTCATTATTATTCTACCTGTGGTATGAACAAATTACGCTTAAATATTATTCGTTTAATATGCAGGAACTACACTACTGACATATTTCTTAACAGGTCTTCGCTGAAAAAAATCATTTTGTATTTTCATTTTCGTTTTTAAATGTTTGTAATAATGTTGACGTTTATCATACAGGTAGGAGTATGAGATTATGATTATGAAGTCAAAATACAGTGTGAGTCAAAAAAACCCTCTACATTCAGAATAAAAAAAAATAATTAAAATGGTTAAGAATTATTTTGTTCAAATGTTTGCTTTGGTTATAAAGAAGGATAAACATGCTTTCAGAAAACATTTATTTGGTGTCATTTGGACTTTGGAGGAAGAAGTTATGCCTATTTTGTTGAGAGAGAGACTTACAAATCCTGTTTGCCGATTTTGAGCCAAACAAAGATGCATCGTTTACATAGAGTAACATGGTCTTGAGCAGTGATTTGAGTGATGATTTAACACCAAATTATTGTTAAAACAGTAGAAGATGGGAGAATAATTGAAGGATTATGAAATTAATATCTCGGAGATTACAAAAGAAAATGCTGAGTGAGAAATGTTCAATTTCCCAAATAAGAAAGTCAAGATAGCTGGTGTAAGACCACAGTTTACTTTGGTTCAGCAAGATTTCATGGTTTTAACCTACAACTTGGGAGCCAAAGTGAAACCATAGAAGGTTTTGTTTTCAGCTTGAAAAACAGTGCGATATTGAATTTTAAGTTTTAATTCCAATTTATTCAAGAAAACTTAAGCTTTAGTTCTTCTCGACCTTATGGATACTGAGTTTACTGTATTTGTGCAAAATAATTACCTTTGAGACGTAAAACAATAATCTCTGAGCACAATAGACCGTTTTATTTAAACTGATATGTTTTTGTCAAGAAGAAATCGATACCAACTGAAATTGCATGTTTGAATTGTCTTTGCTATAATGTGTTATGGTATACGTCAGTGTCAGTCTTTCCGCATTGTATGGCTAAATTCGGCCAAACAGAATTTTCAGGTCTCTCCGCAAAATTGACTTAGTTTCTGCACCGTCCGAAGACACCAAATAAAATCTTCTGATAGCCTGTTTATTTTTATCCCCTGTAAATAACCAAGCAAACATTTAAGCAAAAATAACGTTTCACCTTGAAGAAAAAAAAATTCTTTTCTGAATGTGTTGGGTTTTTTTATTGAAACTCACACTGTAGAATCAAGTTTATATGTTTTGTCAAAAAGAGTACATTATTCTTACCAATATGTTTTCTTGAAATAAAAGATAATGCAGACAACAATCAAGAGGTGCATTGTGGAAGTTAAGATAAGGATAAAGCCCATGATATACTTTCCAGTCGCAGCGATCGATTTCTGCGCGTTGAGCATGTGCGTACACGTTATCTCTCGGTCAAAACCAGGTATTGCGCACGCCAATCGCTCAGCTGCGACTGGAATTATTAAATCATGGCTCAAGGACCTAGACTACTGCATTCGTCAGGATTATTGCACGCGACCGTATGGTCAGTGCAGGCAGCTCGAGATCTAAGGCTCGACGACTGCCTGCATTTTCGACATTCATAACGACTCTTGACGACTCAAAATTCTTTATTGACTTTATTTAAATCAATATCAGGACTTTACAAGTCATATACTATGAGAAAAACATCCAAATCATTACATTAACAAAATGCGTTTATAAGATCAATTACTCAATGCAGGGGCTAAAGATACATTCCGTACTATCAATATCTGTTAAACCAGAAGTCAAATTTGACCAACTTTGTATAATCCGATGTGCTATGTGATAATGTTTGGAAACTTTTGTTGTTGAAAATCCAATCAACTCAGACAAGGGATTTTATCTAGTAAGAGTGAATCGGATATCATGGATTTCTTTCTTGTGAAATGTATGCATCGGGTGTGATTCAGAAGGATTTGATCAGTTTTAGAAATTGCACCAGAAGTAAGTGGAGTGTATCATCATGGAAAGTATTAACAAAACTTGCAAGATTGACTGTTTGCCAACTCATTTAATGAAAGATAATATTCTGTTGTTTGCCGTTATTCAGATATTGTCAATACATCTCTTTACTGTCTGTGTATTCCACAGGAAATGAAAACAGGCCATCGCGCGTGACACCAATTCTGAAAAAGATCAACTCTGACTGGAATGAAAATTTGAAAACTACAGGCCAGTTTCTAATCTTGTTTTGTTGGCAATATGATTGAAAAGGCAGCAATTATCCAAGTTAATGAGCATATGCAGGTAATGGTCTTGATGAAAAATTCCCAACTGCCTACAAAAGTAAGCACAGTACCGAAACGGCAAATTGCTCAAGTGAAGAATGTTCGATCTTAGCACTTGATGTATAATGCTGTCATTTTAGTTATGTTGACGTTTTTAGCTGCCTTTTGATACCATGGCCATGACATCATCCTTTCACAACGTCTGGAGCATGACTTTGGTATCAAAGGCACACAGCCCTTCAATGTTCATTCATACATACTGTCGCCATTTTAGAGTGTCCAGGTTGTTGGTAGTAATATGTTCAAGAATGTTTCTTTTCTTGAATGTGGCTTACCACAAGGATCCATAATTGGGTCCTAGAGGCGTTACAATATACAGCATAATGTCTCTTCCAAATACGTTTGCCATGGTCTATAAAACTACCATATGTACGCTGATGATGTACAAATATATGTGTCATTTAATCCAAAGGTTCCAGGGATGCTGAATGTGCCATCTTTCGTTACCATCTTGTGTGAAGGATTGCGTATTTGGCTGATGAACAACATTCTGAAACTAAATGACTCTAAAACTGAGTTTTTTTTTATATCTCGCAGCATCCCCAACAGAATAGAGACAGATTTGTCCAAATTCATCATTATGTGTTGGCTCGTTGAAATCACACGCCTTTCCAATCACCATTTAATAACCTTAGTGCATTACTTTTTTTTGAATTCCCAAATGACTATGTCCTGACCATGTAACCTCTTTGTGCAAGATCAGATAATTTTTTGCTTGGAACCGGCTAGAATTAGAAGATTTATTGACACCGCGATGGGCTGCTGCTATGCTGTAGGCACTTGTCCTTTCTAATTATAGACTATGGGACTGCTCCCCGCTGTAAAACCAGATGCAGCTCAGCTACAACGCCTCCAAATTCGGGCTGCCCGCATAGTTTTCAGGTGTCCCCCGCCGTCATTTATCTTCACCTCTGTTAACATCTTTGCACTGGTTGCCCATTGATACGTCTTCAGTTTAAAATTGTCTTCTGTAATATACAAATCCCAAATATCTGTCCTCACATACTAACAGGAGTGTTTTACCAGCTATGCACCACATAGGGAAGGCCTGCGCTCGTCTCAGGATGCCACTCGGCTTGTTGTCCCTAGGTGTAATAAAATAATTGGTGACGGAATCTTTTGGAGTGTAAATGTACGCCACTCGTTGGAACCAGATACCGCCATTATTAATCATCACCATCAGTTTCAGTCTTCAAACAAAGCTTGAATATTGTTTTAGTTTCTTCTGCATGCAGTTTGTTGCTGATATTTTCGTTTATGTATTAATGGCAATGATTCATATTTTGTTGGAATTGCGTCATTGTAAGCAACCGTTTTATTATTAATATTACATTAATAATAACGTTGATTTATCAATTTTGGAGGTAAAAAAAATAAATCAAAAACACCACATTCCAAAGCATGCCTATATATAGTGCCATAGACCTTGACGCATTCAATGTATTTTTAGTAAATACTCTGCAGTGCGAGCAAGATCAGAACTCTCTATTAGAGTGGCTAATCTTTCTCGCACCTCCCTGGCTAGTTTCAAATAAACCAATTAGTGATGAAACACGTAACACTGAAATTGAAAGAAAGATTAGACCTTTTCGCCTTCCCTTACTTTTTCAAAATCAACCCATCCGTGATGATTTGCCATATAAATCATCGGAATTTTTCTTCTACCAATTCCAACGCTCACTGTATTTAGATGTTAAAGCCCAACGCCGACATGCATGTCGAAAACTGGTTTGTGCATTTGAAAACGATATTTTGTGAATTTTGGGGTTCTTTGAAGTTCTTTGTTATTTGATTCAGGCCTACTATTAAAAGCTTATACATAGCAACATGATAACAGCTAAACTTTCTGAACGGCTTTCGAACTTTGCAAAATATAACATAATTTTCATTTTTTAGATCAATATTTAATGCTCAAACGTATAGTCCTTTGAGGGTACGAAAAGCTTGTCACGCGTTAATTAAGATGGACGCACGTGTGTAATCAAATTTTCTGAAAGACGAACGTACAATATCCCATTATTTGGAATAGTCTGCGCATGTGAATCAACTAATACTTTATACGCGAAAGCAATGTTTTTTCAAACACAATCCATTTTAAAGCCGGTTTTACACCGATAGATGTAGATACTAATTTTTTTAGAGGGTATAAGATGCAGACCATATCAAGTGATGTGAGGTATTCTAGTTGTTACTAGAAGTGTGATTTGTGGTGACCCGCGTGTAGTATCGGATGACCCGTGCATTATCTGATGACCCTTGCATTATCTCTGTATTAGACATAGTGCATTCATGAAAATATGCACGTCTGAAACTAATAATCTAACACGAGATTATATGTTGATTAACCCTCGTCGTTTATGCCAAGGGGGGGGGGGCTCATCAAACCCCTCCTTATTAAGACCTCCGGGACCATATGGCTCTAAAACTACCTTCATTTAGAGCTGAAAACTGGCA
>JAMKCH010049167.1:0-21943 GCA_023653785.1 Ophioderma brevispina | reverse complement strand
ACTTATTTACAAGATTATTAGATCATATTGAAAAGCGCGCCACTGCTTAATATAATTAACCTTGGAGTCACTTGTATAGCGCTATTCCAAAGCACAGAAAGCTTGGCCTTGAGCCAAATTCTCAAATTATATTTCATTCTCATTTTACTCATAATAATTTCGTAGAAACTTAGTACAATTTGGGTTGCAATAGATCAAAGTCCATATTAGCGAAAATGACAGTGGTTTAGTTCAGACATCGCTTTAGTCCTATTGATGCTGCTGATATGCACAAGGCAAACCACACTTCCCATCCACGACATCGTTCTATTATAATACCGTTTGCTAGTTCCGATATTCCGTGTTTTTCATTCAATTTACATCACAGCGCATTGCCCTTTTCCGGGTTTCACCTGATTGTACATGGACGACCCCGTGCAGTAATTGGTTGGGATAGATCACACGACTTGCATTATGCAGAGTGTGACGTCGCAATTAGCACGTCGTGCCTCGCTTTGTTGGTGGTTTGAGGATTCTTTGGCGTGTGTATCGCAATGGAGTAGCGGTGCCCGGCGGCAAACCAAGACTCCTTTATAAATATAGTTGAGTGTCCGGTAAAAGTTTGTTCGTGCACATGCAAGAAGGGTTTATGCAAACAATTTTCGGCTGCAAGACGACAACGCCACGCACAGGGCCGCTGTAGTGAGATAATTTCTTGAGGCAGTGGGGGTGGAGCAGATACCATGGCCTGCTTGATCCCTTGATATAAACCCAATCGAGCATGCCTGGATGCATGCACATGGCAGGGACAATCTTCCTCAAACTCTACAGGAGTTAGCTCAGGCTCTGACCGATGAGTGGGACGCTCTGCCCATTGACATCATAAACAACCTTGTGGACATTATGCCGCAACATCTTGACGCACTGATTCATGCCAGGGGTGGCCATACTCGATATTAGTGACTGATTGACATTTAGTACTATTGAACATTTCGATACATGAAATCACCCAAAAATGTGTTATCTGTAAAACTGACTGATGTGAAAAAAATAACAAAATCCCTAAAGCTGCTGTTCAAATACTCCTTTTTCTTTCAGGCTAAGGACACAGTTCGTAAAGGGTTAATTGTGTACTAAGTTCATGGTGATATGTTTGGAAGAGACTCAGACTGATCAATCAAGTGGTGTGGCGATATACACCCTATAGATATCATAAATAACTCGCACTGTAAGAATAATTCCATAAAAAGTGGTAAAAAACATAAAATTCAGTAAAATATATCAACCTTTCCTGAAAGTAAGTGTTGATGACACGTTTCTGGCAAAGAAGCTAAAACCATATGCTTCACGTCCGGAATCTCCAAGCAAAGTAATTGTTTTGGCTCTTGAAGTGCAACTTTTAAAAAGAAATATCAACCATAACTCGCTAGAAATAAAATCATGATATTTTTACCAAGGGCTGAGAAAAAGTTTTATTTTTTCCAATTTTAATTTGAACGTTCTTGATGCATGTGTAAACAGGTGGTACCGCCAGTATCTTTTGAAATATTTTGACATGAGCGATCTCCCGTAGTTCAAGTTTAAGTGCTTTAACAGTGTGGTGCGGATCATCCTTGGTGAACTTATCTGACCTCCAAGAACTCACATGGAAGTTACCAAAGCCAATTGGCCAAAGAATTATGATAATTTTGACCTGTGAACTCAGTTGAATATGTGAATTTCTGCTTACAGAGGCCATTTCCACCCTTGTGTTATTCATAGTAGGTTAGTAGGTATAATACTACATAATGAAAATCAAAATTTCACTTAAATTAATGATTTTAAACATTTTAAAAAGTGGATTGACAGTAAGGAAGCTTCCACAAATTTTCTCTTTCTTGCGTATATTTTGGAGCTGCTTTCAGAACGGCATGGTTCTGGCTTGCTTGGATAATTATTCTTTATACAAATGCTATCACCATGCATGACATGTTGACAATTTGCTAAATTTGCATCCTGTTACACAATGCGCTTATAAAGTAGGTCATACCACGTCCAATACGGAAATATATGTCAAGTTCATTTTAAGACTCAAGTTGTGCGTTTCAAAGTTCAATTTTTCAGGCAGAGAGGAAATAAGTTCAAGTTCAACTATTTCTGATCATACGCGCGTTCGACCGTTTGATATTGGTTAGACCAGTCCATAACCCTGTGTTTTAAGGTTCACAATCAACAAACACCCGCCCAATGCACTTGAGATATACTTGCAGTCGTATAATGGTCTTGATTTCGATGTCCAGTTTCATCTACAATATACATATCCAATTGATGACATTTAACCGACACACACACACCTATCCAAAAGGATTCCAAATTTAAAATGTTCTCTAATGAATGCTAAAAGAATCGTTAGAAAGGGGGTCCTTTGACTTTCACAGCCAATCTCTAGATATTTCTTGAACTTTACAATTTGTACTGAAGATGAAAACTATAAGCCTTTTCACCATTGCAACTGCGCATGCTCAGAAATCGGATTGCTCCTCCATTTTGGAAGATAAATAGTACAGCCTCCTTCATCATAGACGGTCGTGTAGTGAAATTGTGACTCTGGGGGGAATTCCAATGATTCTTTTTCAGCGGTAATAATTTTAATTATTATCAGGTATGACAAACAACATACCTGATACTAGCAATTAAAACTCTCACCAATGAAATTACCTCAGCTCAGGATTCCAAAGGCAATTTGCTTTTGTATGCAGATATAGCACCGTTGACGCATCCTTTATGAAGCTCAAGATAGCTAGCTAACCTCATTTTGATGTTATCGCTGCTCTCAGAATAACAAAGCATGAGCGCTGGAAGCACCGTTGATCCCACGTTCCCTGGCCACCTCTTTTGTGCATTTATTACACTAGATATTTCTTGCAGAAAAACATCTTGGAATAATATTAAAGACGTTTCTACGCACAAGACATAAACAACAATTCCAAGTAAAAAGTCGCGTTTATCAAGGTTGACATATCTGTCTTTTTCATTCAAATCTGAACTATGAACAATTTAAAAAATGTAGATTGCAGTTGACCACCTTCACCACTTTCAGCACCGCTACCAACAAAAATAGAACGGCAGCAATATTTAACCATTTTACACGGGGAAATGAAATTGCATCCTTTTGATATTGTCTTTGATAAGATCACCTTTACATTATTCGAAAAGATGATTTTCAAACGATGTTCATTATACAAAGTACATGGCTTTAACTTTACTTAATAACACGATTAACAAACCTTTTGATCTTTTTTTAATTATTTGCAATGTTAACAGACGATGAATCTAACTTTGAAATATGTCATTAAAACATTTTCATCAGAAGCCTAACATTTTTAAACTAAATTTCTCAATTCATGTTTATGGTACTTTCAAGAGAAAATTTATTTTTTCAAATTTAAATGCACTTAAAACAATTTCCTTTTTCTAGTACTATTGTTGATATTTGAGAGATAAAGAACTTACCATTCCTTGGCAGTTACTGACGGCTACTGTTGATGAAGCAGAATTTTCTACTTGTCCCGTATAAAAGCAATTTGTTCTTGGTCTAAAAATCACCCGTTCACCATTATCCATATGTTTTTCTACTTTAAAAGTAGGCGATGCAATATAACGGTTCCTTGTTACACTTAATGTGAACTGTGATCCAAAGGCATACCCAGTAAAATGGAAACGAGGCTGTTCATCATCAGCACTGCGGGTCCCTTCTATTACTATTGACTTGTGTCCTCTTCCATTAAAGAGCGTGATAGTCGTGCAGGATCTCCTCAGTGTTTCCGTTGATAAGTTCCTGAGTGAGTAAACTAAAAACTCCCCACATGTTAGATCGATACCGGTCGGACAAGTTCGTCATTTGAAAGTTTGAAAGTAATTCAGCTGAAAGAAATTTGTAAAGCTGGTGGAAAGGCGAAAATTGGACGTCCATAAGTAAGTGCACCCATAATGTGTTTGGTTCAATATAGATATTGAGATTTTCAAAGATGATATTGAATAAAAATGAACAACAATAATTTTCCCAGAAAAATAAATAGTGTTAATTTCGTTTTTATTTTTTAGTAATGAAAAGAATCACTTTAATCCATACCTGTTCTTATGTCATCATTTTAATGATAGCCAAATGACTTAATCGAATTATAAAAAAAATCCTTTAAAAGGAAGGGGCGCCCCAAGGAGTAAGTCTTGTTTGGGTTGTTCTATGGTTGGTTGGAATACTTATTCAGAAAGAAAACGGTAATACATATCAATTGAATTTGTGAGAGTATTTAATTGCAACTTGCTTAGTAAAAAATGGTGTTGAAATAAGTACTAAAAAAAACAATATTATAAATAATTGAAATACAGAAATTAGTAATAACAGTTTTCTCATCTACAAAGAGTGTGGCCCTTTCCCACTAACGCCAGGGTTCCTCCCTCCAACTACACCATTGGCACGATTTCTACAAAAAATTACCTCCACCCTTATCCTTTTTTATCTATAGGCAATTCCCTACTATCCATCCCAACTACCCATGGCCTTAAATTTTGGTATACAATTGATTTCCGTCATGCGCTATATGATATTGGGCAGAAGTAATATAAATTGAACGGAATATAAATGGCAATACCTCACCCCCTTATTGCATACAATGAAACCTTACAAGATTTCCTTCTCAACCTCCAGAGTTCCATCCCAACTACCCCGGGGTTCTCTTTCCAACAAGGCAGGGTTCCACATTATACAAGGTGTTTGCCAATCCCCTGCCACCAAACACAACCCATCCAATTAGGTTTTCATTTCACCAAATGAAAATTGAAAAAATTAACTTGGAAAAAAAAAACACTCTATTTTAATTATTTTATAAAAAGTTGTTTTTTTTTTTTTTTTTTTAAAAAATTTCACACTCGGAACACAGACTTTTGTAAATAACTATAAGTACCCATGGTCCTTTGTTGGTATTACTTTAAAGCTAACGACATAAGCTTTTATTTGCCGTTTTTTCATTCCAATGCGATATGTTGAACAAAAGATATGCTTCGTCAAAAAGGAGAGTACAAAATTAGAAGTGGTCCGATTTGCAGTGGTTATTGGAGTGTGTTTAAACGTGATTTGTACATACTCAAATTGGGTTCTTGATTATGATGGTTGGGTAACTGAGCCTATTGAAGATATTGACAATCCATTTTTGAACTTAAATATGTCATAAAGTGTGGTCATTGTCTTATGATCAAGTCATTACTAATGAAGCAGGCAGACTTGGAAATAAAATACCAGTGGCAAGCATGACGATCAAAGGACAGAATAGCAAGAACTCAAGCAACTTTTCTCTTTTTAGAAGAGCAGTGGTGGTAGATACAACGATGAACGTTTGATAAAACATGGTGGCAGGAATCTCGAAATCTTCTTTACTAGAACACTGCAAAATTCCCCAAAGAGGAATTCCAGGCCTGATCCACCTGGATGATGAAACTACAGCTGGTTAAAGACGGAGCTTCCACTGTGATTTTTGTACTTGCACGAACTAACGAACGAACTGCACAATCTATTTGTTTTCGTTTTTAAGATGGAAAGAAGATAGTCCTATGAAGCCAAGTGTATTCATGTTGCACCATGTATTCCAAGGTGTGTTCTAGGGCAGAAATCGGACCAAATGAATTTTGCCCTTCATAATTGAGAGGCCATATCGTTTGTTCTATGTATCGGATTGGAATGAAATAAAGGCATATTAAAGGCTTATTTTATTGGCTTTAAATGGATACCAAACAAAGACCCATGCTCTTTTCTTTTTATCAAAATGGTGTCGTTTCGAGTGTTAACATTATTTTTGGCAGCTGTATATTTTTTTTTTGACATTTTCCAATCTTTATTATATTTGTTAAATCTTATGTTTTCTTTGGTCACTAATTGTCACAATTTCTATTTTTTCAGTTTTTATAATTGGTTTTAAAAACATTTTCTTCGTAATTTTCTTTTTTTAATGTATTTGTTTTGTGTTTTGGTGGGGGCATGTTTAATATTCGGGTTTTATTTCGTTTCAATTATTGTATTCTTTTTAGTTTTAATATTTTGTCATTTTAAATGCTTTATTTTATTGTTTCATAAGTTTTGTTCATTTTTATTCGATATTTTGCGTATATCTTTTAAACTTTTAATTAAGTACTAACGTGTTCGTAGTTAGCTCGTTCTCATTGTTATTATTATTATTGCTGTTTGTATTTTAATTAGTTTTTTTAATAATACCAGCCACCTCTTTCCTGAACAAAATCCTGACTTTTCATATTTTATCAAACGTGTATTTTGTGTATTTAGTTGCATTTGTTATTATTTTTTACATTTATGTTTGTTTATAACTTTTGTTATTATGCCAATTGTATGGAATTTTAGTTTCCGTTTAAACGCCCACCTGAATTTTCATTTTTGTAAAAACTTCATTATTTTGGTTAAAAGTCATTATTTCGGAAATACTTAAATAAGATCATAACTTTCAGCTTATCATAATATCAGGCATGTCGTTCTGATCCATTTTAACATCTTTTGTGGCTGAGGGGGTTTACTTCGTGGTTAATAATGAAAATTTTAGATTTCCCTACCAATGCTCCTGATTCATACTCTGCGTCGAGCTTACAATATTCATCTTGAAAAATTGTTTTTTTTTAAAGGAATATTACTTAAAAGTATCAATGTTATAAAGTCTGATGTTAGATATTGAATTTAGGTTAGACACATTATTCTACCAATGACTAAACATTATATGAAAATCTTGAAAATAATGCATAATGTAATAGCTGACCTTCCTCCTTTTGAAAAAGCAAACCGGAAACTAACAATCCAATTCCATTGGACCTTAATAATTTGGTTTGTTTAATCTGCTGCATATATTTTATGTATTTTTAATTAATTTTAATTAGTATTGTTTTTCTTTAAATTCTTATTTGTTTCGTCTTTATTTTTATTGGTCTTCTTAGCGTTATCTATTTTCATCAGGGTCAATTGTTAATTCTTTGAATGTTTATTTGTATTTTGTATTTATATTTAAAATTATTTTCTTGTGTTCCATTGTAATTTGTTTTATATTATTAGTTTATCAACTTATCTTTTTATTATTTTAAAGATTTTTATTTTTATTAGTTCATTTTTCTTTTAGTACTTTGTTTATTGTGTATTTTCCATTTTAGTTGACTAATTGTTTTATTATTTTGTACATTTATTTTTGTTTTTAACTTTTGTTATTAATTTAATTTGCTATATTATTTATGTATGTTAATTAAATTTAAGTTAAATTGTTTTCTTTTAAAATCTTACCTGTTTTGTGTTTTTCTGTTTATTTGTAATTGAGCGTCCTTTTTTCACTCATTGTCAATTGTTTGATTTTTATTTTGTATTTAGATATGTTTGGAGAACACCAGATCATCAGCCAGTTTGAGAAGCAGCGAGCAAAAAGAAAGCTGCACAGATCCTTGGTAGTCAAGCTGTGACATCCTATATAGTGCACCTGTGCAGAGATGCACTCTAGGCTTGGCATCTTCAGCCACAGACGTCGCGGTTCACCTAACCTGTGACTCAATGTGGGCCTTTATCCATAGTCGCTTGCGACTGACGAGTCCATGATGTTTAAATTTATGTCTTTTGTTTCGTTGTAATTTTGTTTCATTGTTATTTTTTCATTTTGGCCTACTTATTCCCAAATTCGTGATTCAATTTAAGCTGTGTTAGGTTTTTACAAAAAGAAAAACAAGGGGGGAAAGGGAGGAAAAAAAGCAAACAACGGCACAGTCTTATGGTACAAAAAGGGTAACAAACAGATCAAACAAGAAACAAAATAAATAACATACAATGAAAAATCAAAAACTTTCTTGACCGATTCGAACCCAGACCACCGGGGGGAAAATTATACAAGTGGGGAGCTTCCTTAAAACGCTGCGCTACATAGGAAATTGCTATATATAGTGGTAATCTGTCATTGTCACAAGGTGATGAGGGACAACTCGAGGGCACGATTGACATGACCCAATATTGCGTGGTACGTGGAGGACACCATTATACAGGGTTTTAAAAAAAACCTTGAAAATATTCCTTAAATTTCGCAAGGAAAAATGGAGAACTTCTTCTTGATTAAATCTCTGCCGAAAGAAATTAATTTTTAGGTCATGGGTAATCTGAAGCAACTCTCATATATTCACCATGATTTGGAAACATCGATATGAACATATATCGTGAGGTACCGTGAAATCCCAGTTTGGCTACAATTTTCCTACGGCGGTCGGAAAGTGTTGTCTGGTCACAGACTGCGAAAGATATTATATTCGTATGCCGAGCTAACGTTTAATCTCCGGAAACGAAGGGGTTCTATGGAGATTTTTGCCTTAGAGGTCCGTTATTATGTTTGTTTTGAATATGTATAGTAATTGGGTCTGAACCTATAGAACATAGCGGAGAAAATTGAACGTTTTTGTCGGGTATTCCGGTGCTCGCTAACACGGAAAAGTAAGGCACCACGCTTACGGGCCGCATCCCTTACACCCCCGTACCGGACGCCGTAACGGTTTCCAATGCCAAGCTAATAGTGCCGCCCGGCGGCGCCCTAAAAGAATAGCTGACGGTGATATAATACCAAAACATGAAGTTTGATTAACAATTGCTTAATCTGTTTTTAAAATTGTCTGCTTAAACTTTTGGAAAACCTTTTTTTGTCAGCAAGACACGTGTTATGTACCTTGACTTTGAGATGACCAATTCAGAGCAAAAACAATACCCAAAAGAAATGTCTCAGAAGTGAAATGAAAGTTGCAAGTTAGACAATTATATCAACCTGAAACAAGTAGTTGTACAATGGGGTTCACCGTGTTATTCGTTCTAAATAGGAAGTTTACTTTAGATTCGTCACAGATTTACACGTCACAGATATTCCTACGGAAACTTTTGGAATTAACTTCTTGCGTCTCAAGGTTATATCTGGCATCAGCGTATTATCGAACGAACCATAACAGTCACTGAGACTCACTTTCATTCAAAGATGGTTATCGATTCCATTTCATGGTTTTCACTGAATCGGAGTACAAACTGTAAAGGCAGGGACATCCACTGCCCTAATTATCTTAATGATACCACTTTGGCAAAGACTTAACCACTGGCCATTTTTTTCCTTGGATATAATCAAATACTAGTGCTTTGTTATTTTCCTGTATAGGATGCCTTAAATATGATCTATAAAGTATGACACGGTTAACGGACTGAACTGCATGTAATTGAGTAAAACTAAATCATGTACAAAATTATGTTATGTTCGTAAAGAGGTTCAATTAACCTAGCTTGGGATTCTTTAACCTTTACATTATATACTTAAAAAACTTGGGCGAAATTCGCGGCGGGGTGGAGGTGATACACTACCTATTGACAAAGACTGTATTAATCATACCACAAACATTTCAAGTAGTGAAAGATGGAGAGTTTTTTTCTAAAAAAACACAAACGAGTGTCTATGGATTTTGCATTGATGCTAGAAGCCCTATGTGTTAAATCTTGAAGTTTATTCATTTGTGAGCTTGCAATCATTGTTACCTTATTAAATCATTCGTCTTGACATAGAGAATTGACAATTAAAACTTGCCCCTTCGAATGTTTGTATAAGCAAAATGTCACCTCACGCCAAACCACACACCACTTTTCCTTCTTTTAATAGTTTTACTCTTGAATTTTAGTTTGTAGCAGAAAGGTAAGCCATATAAAACCTAAACCCTATGTAAGGTCAATTAATTTATAAACATCGAAATAAAGCAGTGTGGTAGGGGAAATTAAACGCGTCATAAGAATCTGTACACACGTTTCAAAGTGTGGACTGGAGTGTGGAATCATTTTCCATATGTTTATTTTTAATCTCGTGCCAAAATGTCAAATATTTAAAAAAAGAAACACGGACGCAATATGACTAGCGAAGGTAGGCGTTTTAGTCGGAAATAACCTTGAAATTGCCAATGTACTTTGGAAAGGGGTTTCCCTTGTCTGCGGTGGAAATTAGCCATCTTATGACCTTGTATTGGGTGCTGGAGAAGGAATAGCGTCACATCAGAAGAGCCCTAAACTTTGTATGTTTCGCATTTCCGTGCATCCTCACGGCCAAGCAAATTAGAAACAAGCAAAGAAAACGATTGCTGGAACAAGATGGTTGTTTGTGGTAACGGAGTTAAAGAAACAACAAACACAAAATGTTATGAATTTGACGGATAAGGTCATTTTTGGGCACCCTTGAAACTTGGGCCTTTTAAAGCATGCGGAGAGTGCTGACGTTTGGAAGTTTGTAATGGTTATGTGTACACCGCGGATTTCCATGCGTGAGTAGTACATAGTAGACTAGCTACCATGCCTACTCAGTCAATAGGCGTTCATATGCACGTGATCGACGAAAGTGTTACAGACTGGGAATCTCTACCGGTTTAGGTATTGTACAATATTGTACGAACGAGTACGGTTACGTGCCAATTCACTGTTGCCCGGGACTGTGGCCACGCGTTTTGGTATTGCATGAAAGAGCCTGTGATGGGATAACAGTTCGATCACTATCAGGTTCGGTTCTCTCTTCTAAACAAGAGTCAATGGTTCTTGAAAGATGTGAATCATTTGTTAAATAACCCAGGCTCATTTATCAATCAGCTCAAGCTCTATCTGAAAAATGGACGGATCGTTGCAAAAGGGAGAATGATACCGGAGGAATGCCAATGGAGGCGGTTAGCCTGACATAACAAGGATAATAATCATGTTAAACCGGAAATCGTCGAGAGGGGAATATGGGGGAAACTCGCACCCACCTTGACCCGGAAAAGCAACATAGCATCAGAAACGACCGTATCTCTGAACTTCCGATATGTATTCGTACATAATCCCAAAATAGTCGGTAAGCCTGGTCCAAACTATGGCCTGACCGTAAAATTGAGTATGGACACAGTTTCTGCTGAAAATGCTAGATAAGGGTGTGATAGAATAAGAATCAGCCGGTGTTTGCCAATATGGGGCATCCTTGGAGATCATTTCGGAAAATCCAAGATGGCGTCGGCCTATAACTGATATATACTATTTAACCCTATAGGATCAAACTTATGGAGTTACTAGTATACTATAGGACCCATGAACAACTGCATGGCCACGTGTAACAAGCGTCATACTCCCATATATTCAAAATGGAAGCCCAAATCTAATAATTTTAATATATGCAATATAACAGCAAAGACCTGCGATAAAAAATAAACATGTGAAGTACTTAGATTCTGTTGTTAGACACAATAAGTGCATTTCTGATACTTTTAAAAAAAAAAAAAAAAAAAAAAAAAAAAAAAAAAAAAAAAAAAAACATGAATATCTTCAAAAAAACTTAACGGCTTATTGTCCCATAAGTACATAACATTCATGCATCTATATTTTGAAGGACACGATTTTTGCATTTTTTGATTTGTTTTTGAATTTCGGCATTAAGTTAACCCTGATTTCCTCCCGAGAGATGTTTAGCTAGTTAGGCTCTTTTATGGTGTAGAACCCAAATTTCTTTTGTATTTTCAAGGGACCATTAGGGTGTCAAACATACGCTATGTTCTGAGGTATTGAGATAACTTAAATTGTAAGAATAATCCTGTTAAAAGTTGTAATGAATCATGTACGTTTAGTTGTGTGTTGTGTTCTGTTTGTTTGTAACTTGTTGCTGCAACGGCTCCATTTCAGGTATGTGTACATATTTAAAAAGATTTTTTTGAATTCTTAACAGTTTCTATATGCTTGTATGTATGTTGGTAATAAACTTTTGGCTTGGAAAAAAAAAAAATATATAAAAAATTGAGATTGTCAGAAGAAAGATCATGATAACGCCTGTTAAAGAAATATCCCTAACTAAGACGCTGCCAGGTAGTT
Source organism: Ophioderma brevispina (assembly GCA_023653785.1). Lineage (NCBI taxonomy): Eukaryota > Metazoa > Echinodermata > Ophiuroidea > Amphilepidida > Ophiodermatidae > Ophioderma > Ophioderma brevispina. The sequence goes on along the minus strand of JAMKCH010049167.1, from coordinate 10,068 downwards.
TTCGTGGTCATTGAAGTATCCTGCGAAGAAAACACCATTTCAGGTTGTATTGTCGTAGCAGGTTAGCAGTAGACGATTAATTTACGCTATTAATTTCGGCCTCAAGCTCGTGACTTGGTTCTTCTCCTTTGTGGCTCACTGAAGTCGCGAAGGATGAGGACTTGTGGAAGACCCTGATGAAGTCACGGATATATTGCTGGATTCTGTTTTCGGTATGTATTCGCCGTTGGTAAAACTAGCTAAACTCAATGGAAGCTTCCATGATTGCTGTATGCAGTAGTTGTACATTGTTGGAATAAATCTGGATTTGTTGTTCGCAATGAATATTCCAGTGGACCATGCAAACCATTTGGTACGTATTTCTTATTAGGGAAATTTCAATTATATGTGTGCGATAGATTCATGCAAAATATTCCCTTTAATAGAGTACCCTTGTCTTACCGGTCTGTGGCTATTTTGGAAGGTAACCTTGTGGTTCCACCTAAGGGTCAAAAAAGAGACAAGAAACTGTTAACAGATTTATCAAGCAGGGATGTAATAGATTAACAACGTATCGTACACTTTATACAAAATTTGTGACGTCATTTATTATCAGTGTCAAGCCTGCGTAATGTTCAAGTCAGTCTTGCCAGAGATGGCCTATTCACGCCATAAGCTAATTTATTGGTAGAATCGGATTCAGAGAAAAGTTTCATGAGTTGACAATGAACCCTTCGCTCTCGTGAATTACTGAATTAAAGTAACGTAGGGGCGCGTGCGGCAAACTATCAGCAATGCTCGTGTTGAATTTTTTAGGATACCAGGCAAGTTAGTGGTAGTTTTAAAATGTACTTTTTTTATTTTTAATTTGGTCTTACTTTACTTTTACTTTTAGTAAGTAATGTGCAGATCTGTAAGCAAAACTCCTACATAGCGATTTCAAAATTTGATCACTGCGCTTTTAAAGGATCAAATTCACCTATTTTTACCGTCTTCGAAAACCTTGGTTGCTTATAGGTATCTAAGTAAAACAACCTATATTTTACTTATTATATTGTCAGATTTGATGAAATTACTTAAGTGTCTTCTATAAATAAATTTACATGGATCTTATATTTAATGTGGTGTCAATGGTTGGGTACGGTAAGGTCATTAGTATCTGTGATTTGAGGACCAGTCAGGAACCAGTAGATTTAGTTCAAAGAAGTCGTAGTTTTATATTTGAACGTGAGCTTTAGCCTGTAAAACTAGACCTAAAATGTTGTATGGTTTATGCTTACACTTAAGGCCAAAGGGGGGGTCCATAGTACCCAACATTTGATTTGTTTTTTTTGCGATTTCCGTTACGCAATCAAATTTTAAGGAGGTTTTTGATAATTGTCTGATTATGAATACGCTTCTCCTGAACAAAAAAAAAATAAATCGTCCGACGGCTTAATTAGAATAATTAGGTTGGGTCCCTAGGAACCACCCCCACTTGCGGGCACTAACGGAAAGTGAAAAAAATCAAGATATTTTACTAATTAAAAAATAAGTAATTAAATCTTGGGATTTATTTGTTTTTTTTTTTTTTTTTTTTGACTATAGATATAACCTTAGGAAGTAACTTAATTAATAATTACAATACTTAAATCAATATAAACCTTTTAGATGGCTGATAGCATCAATTTGAATTTTGTCAGGCGTGCTCTTAACTGTGAAAGTATATGGGGCAAATAAGGGTGAATTTGAAGTTTCTGAGGAAAAATACAAGATGGATAAATTGGCTTTATTTTTTTTATTTTTGCAATGATTATTTTAATTGGTATTCTAGAGTAGTATAATGAATATTTTGGTTCAACACCTTATATCGGAGTTGCTGAGGATGGAACTGTGCGAAACCACTCCTTTTAGAAGAGTGACAATTTCAATGCATAGGTCATAGGTCAAAGGTCGGATTTTCATTTTATTGTGGGTATGTGGTTCTTACGTGACCCCACATTTACTTGTGTTAGTTGTGATGATTTCAACTACCACGGGAAAGTGGTTATCTGGGTTGGGTCCCTAGGGGAACCCCCCCCCCCCATTCGGGCACTAACGGAAGTTTTTAGCTTGCGGCCACTTAAGTGTTAATGCGTTTTAGATTGCACTTGTTTTTTTTTAATTCCGAAAAGTACAATTATGTGGCAGTAATTTGACTAGGAACATTCAAAACCCGGCGATCTAAATCACCGTTTATAGAATTTGATCGGTATTTTTACTTCTGGTCTTGGACATGACATTCACGTACAGAAATTCATATTTACAACAATAGCTAAATTAAACGGAAAATTGATTGAAACATTTTGAGCCTTATTTTTAATTTAGTTATAAAACAAAGGTTGAAACGTGCGAGCGATTTTAATTGGAGTCTCCCGTTGTGTCATATGTAGTGATTTCAATATAGATTAGAATTCCTCAAAAGATTTCTTACTTGTATTTAGCTGCTTGTGCAGAATGTCGAAAAGTGGAAAAACAAAAGGCAAGTTTGATGGGTTTATATACTTCACAAAAAGAATAGGCTTGAATATCGTAGTGAAATTTGCTCTAATACGAAAATATATAGGCCTTATGTCACAATCTTTGAACCAAAAGCAACATTTCTCAGCTTTTCAGTTTCATCAGTGCCAAAAATCAGGGCTTTCGCTGTTTTTTCGGGACACCTGCTATGTGAAACATCGCTATTTTAGATATCTATGGGTAGTAGTCAAATTTATCAATGGGATTAAATTAAAAATAATAAAAGGTAACATTTTCGTGATCTAAGCCCGCATTTTTGGTTATAGTTCACTATTCTATCCTCGAGAAAAAGGTTATTTCAAAACTTCCTGAAGACTTGGACTGGGAATAAAATCCTCTTACGTAATTTCAAGTTACTGTTTTGACATCAGTTTAAGATCATTTTTTTTCAGATTATCCTAACAATACAATTGCTTTTAATGAATTTTGATTTAAGATCAAGCGGAGGAAAGAAAATAACCTACTCCTATTATCACTTTTGTGATAAATGCCCTGAAAACCATACCTTCTTTTGTTGAGTGTGATTATGTTAAACCAATTTGGAAAGACGTGATTTTGATATTGTTAGAAAATTTAAAATGCAAAAGTTATATACCTTAATAAAGGAGGGTTGTATCCAATCGAAAAAGTTTCATCACTACTTGTTTCTTTTGTACCGTAAATTTCACAATAAGTCAATTTGTTAAGACAGAAGGGACGTGGAATTGGAATCACAGATTGCCAAAGGCATGGCTCATATCAAATCATTTTTTAAAAATGGCAAGTTTGAGTTGTGAGCTGTTTGAATTATTTGGTTACTAGTTAGTATACATAAGGAGCTGCCAGCTGTGAATAATTTTGTAATTCAATATTTTCATACAGGTAAAACTTGCAAGGGGGAAATTCTATTTTTTTCTTAGACGCCAATGTTTGTTTGTTTTGATTTCAAGGACTTTATTTATGAGTCCTTTTTGTGACTTTGCTGTTTTTGAAAACAATAAATGCAAAAGATACCGACCGCGTGTTTGCGATGAGAAAAGATAAAAAATTAAATGACCCTTAAAATATTGTAATTATCAAATTATACTAAAAAACAAACAGCAACTTGATGCATGTCAGGGTGAAGCACAATTAGTAACAAGTCCGGGCCAGTCTCACTTCCGCAAAATCTAATTTGTACAACTTAAAACTTGAAATTATACTCTCACTACTTCTCATTATCAATTGGAATTATGCTTTCGCCATGACCGAGAAACACTACGTAAGGGCATTTATCATGTGTACTGAAGAGCTAAACTCACCAAAAAATATTGCAGATTATTTTCACATTAGTCATCATATGGTTTATAGGCCCGCGGAATAATTAAGAAGGGATTAGATTCGTGATTATATTACCAAATTTAATTGTAGTCTGAGTTGTAACGTTTCGTTTTGTGGAACACTCGCGCACTTACGGAATGTTTCTACATGTAAGGAGGAATCAAGAAAAAAGTAAATAAATGAGAAGGACAGGCAAATAAGTACAATGTCGTTCAGATATTACGGTTGGAAGAGAGGCGGAAACCTTTTTCGACCATAGCAATTTTGTAAATGTTATTAAACTCTTTTCAACACTTTTATACGTAAAATTGACAATGATAATTTACTGCCTAGCACTCAGTGGTTGTGTGGGTTATTTCACAAATTACGGGTCAATTGATATTTGAAACGTGTGTGAAGTGGGAAAGTCGACCCGCTGGTACCTCCTCGCAATAGGGTCTTCTACCATTCATTCTATCAGCGAACTTTATGAATTATGAATATTATGAAAACGATGTTATGAGGTACATCGGTTGTATAAGAGACCCTGTATCGCTTTAGATAGATTTAGATAACGCCTTGTTTTATCTTGTCACTCAACATTATTAGTTACGCCAGATAGTTTTTTAAAAAAAGAACTTTTCCCAAATTTAGAGAACTCTGCATGACTGGCCCTCTCGCGTATATGTATATCAAAAACATAAAAACATAGTTGTTAGTACGAGAGTATGAGTAATTTGATGATTGATAAAATAGTGTTTTTATAAAACAAAATACAATACTTTGAATGTAAAACAGTCCCTAGGAGAAACCAGACTATACACTGGTAGTACAATACTTCGTAGAGAAAATCGTCACTTCCTCTAATTTATATTGCAAGTAGATCAGGTTGAAAAAGGAACAAGGCTTAGGTTTTTGTTTGGGTGGCCTTGTTAGTCAAACACAGTAAAATTCACAACTCTGAAACTGTTATCGGCTCGGTGTTACTTATTTCACTTGCAAAATTCAGTAAAAGGGATGAACAATCGCTGATAATTTTGAAAGTACTTCTTAGTTTCTTGGCGAATCTGCAAAGGTGCACACGGTCAACGTCGTCGTCTGTAGATAGTTGCACCACGTTGACATTTTTTGATTGACACTGGCAGTGAACTTGGGGGTAGTGTCACTGTATAGTTGTATTTTCTTTACATTGTCAAGTATATCTAAAATGCGGTATAATCCATAGCCACGTTAGGTGTTAAATCGTACGAAAACTCAAGTAAATCGAAAACTTTGTGCTGCACCTGGCTGCAGAGCTTAGAGATATGGAGGGTAGAGTGCTGCGGAGGCGGAATTGAACCCAATGACCTTCCTTTCAAATTGTTATTCCCTTCTGGTTCCAATCGTTGTGTTCAAAAACGAAATTGGAGTATTCATAACAATTATAAATGAATATGTCGAGTCTGCAGTATCGAGTGGTGGGTTGATTTTGTCCCCTTTTCAAATTGATACAATTTTAAGATGTTCTTTTGAAGCAGTCAGCTGTATTCCTGTTCACGGTCAAACTGCCTTGCACTTCACTTACAACAAACTTAATTGTTGTAACGAGCAGTACAGGACTTGGTTGACCTATGAGGGAGCCTACACTTCCTGCCAAGATTTCCAGGGAAGATTCAGTGGATTGTAGGCGCTGTTGAATTGAGTGGACTATGGCACGCATCAGCAATTGTCCGCGGACATAAAAAATGTCGAGTTAATAAAAAAAAAAAACAAAAGGACGATTTTCGTACGAGCGAGTTCAGTACACGATGAGGTTTCGCGCGTTTTTTCGCCACACGAGGGTTTTGACCAATCTCTACGAATGTAGTAAAAAAGCGGATTTATAACAACAGATTTATTATCGTTAAGGGGGCTTTCGTTGATCCACAGCTCGTTCCCCGAACTTACCTAAAAAAAGTTGAGAGTTGTTAGATCATCTGAACTCGTTCGCCTTAGTAATCTATGTTTACCAAATCTTACGTGCAAATCGGTCGTTATCGGTACGAAATTCGCCAATTTTGTATTTCTGTCCGTAAACGGACAGAACTTTAAAGACAGTAGTTATGGGACCGTGGGAAACAAAACATTGCTCATAACACAAACCGAAGGCTTCGGGGAGCATCTCAAATTTTATGAATAAGATTTTATCAAGGACGATCTGAGAAGGTGGTGGTTGCAGAAACAGAAGGTGCTGGAATCACGCAATCCACCTGAATGTCCGGATAAAAACTTCAACGTATATTTGGGTCGAAATTGGTGCTCGTATGTCTCGCTATGTGGTTAGTTAATGATCTCGTTCTGAGACGGATGAGCAAGTGCTACGTTTAGGATGTCATTCACAAACTTGTACGTAGCGTAAGGTGGATTCGTTGAGGCTACCATCTGAATGCTTTAGCGGTACGATAAGGATGATTGGCGCGGGCAGTGGCGCTACCGACCGGGGGTGGCAGGGGGGACAGTTGCCCTCCGCTGGCCTCCGAAAAAAAAAAGCGGGGACGATTATGGACCAAAATAGCCATTTAATCCTCTTTTTTTCGGTGAATTCGACCAAATTTCGGCCTAAATTTGGGCACAAAATTAAAGTAAATTCGCGCATTTTCGCGAGCTGTGCGCGCATTTCATCAATGTTCGCACTTTCCTTGGAGCCAATCACGGGCGACATTCACGAATTTTCCCCCTTCTGGCGGGAAGACTTTGAAATTTTGCTCCCTCTGGATCAACTTCATCGGTATGCCACTGGCGCGGGCGACCCAGAATGCATCCAAATACACAAGTCTTGTTTTGAAAGATAAACTAGGTTTATATTTTAATAATGTACACGTTTATTAGTTCACAGCACCACTTGACATACATATCGTTATTAAAACATAAGTTATATCTTTCCAATCTGAGGACCAATATACCTATCCCAACTGTTAGGTATATTGGTCTCAGTTTCCATCATGAAAATAGTTCACAATTTAGACTTAGTTAACGCATGAACTACTTCAGTCAGTAGCACCAAACCAAAAGGCAACCAAAATTATGCGCATAATGAATGGCGTAGTTAAGGTGGTGGGCGACGTAGTCTGAAATCAAATAGAGCACCTTTAAACGATTATTCCTGATTTGGGAAACTTTATTTTATTCAGCGGTAGTCAACTGCGGTCAATATATAATCTTTCACGTCATTTACAACAGGCGGATAGGACATTGAAACATGGACTTTTTATAAAGGGAATTGTATAAGTTAAGACACTGTCGACGATTCGCCGCGAAAAGGTAAAAATAAGTTTGCATTTGTCACATAATGTGGAGGATAGATCTGTATAATTATAATGAGGTACTTTTTCGAAAGAAAAATTTTTGGGAATGAAAAAAAAAAACCGTTACGGTGAAATAATATATCTCCATTCAAGGATATATTGCAGTAAGTGTCAACACCGGACACAATTTATCATTTCCCGGGTAACACTATAACTTGTTTAAAATGCAAAATTATTATTTTGGATGATTTTTTGTAGTATGTTTCGATTTTTGCACATCATTGATAGTGTCTTCAACATTAATAAAAACATTTACATGAGGGAAAAGTCAAATATCTCAAATTAGGTGAAATTTACTAGCATACCCAACAAGCATTAAGAGGAATGACATTGGCGTAAATTATATTTTCTCAGGTTATCTCGAGCTTGAACACGCCGATAGTTTTGACGCAATGCGCGCAGATTAACACAAATGTTTTCTTAATTATTCAAGGAAGCAGGTAATACTACGAAGAACCTGTACAAGCTGTCCCATTTTTTTTAATTTGAAAACTTAAGTTTTTTTAATCTTGTTAAAAACATACCAAATAAACAATAGTAGAGGCAAACATTAATGGGACAGTATAAATATTTTGTTAGGACTTCCGTCCGATGGAATGTGGGGAAACGGAAGTTTTATGGGTCACACGTTTAAAAATAAATATTGGTCAATTGAAAGTCAAATTAAATTGTTCAAAAGGGTTTGTATTGCTTCACGCGAATTAGCTATTTTGTTATGGAAATTCAAGTAAAGATAAGTTTAAACAAATCCTACCTTTTTCCACAACATTCTTTGACCTACTTCGAGTTTAATACTTGAGTCATCTTAAACTACTGCTTGAAATAGATATGATGTATTTGTAGTTGCATAAAATGAATGTTGTTGTTGTCAGAATTTGGCGTTTATTGGGGTCCGTTAAAGAGACACTGGCACATTTTGTATATAGGGCGCCCTCATATTTTGGGTCAAAACTGAGGTTTGCAGCATGTTTGTATTGCTCCCTGAAATTAATAAGCCCAAAACATTTTGTTGTGTTCCAAATCAATAATTTGTAATAAACCACTCCGTGGTGGTTTTATTCAATATACTTATTTGCACAACTAAAACGCAAGAAAATACACCCCAGAGTTGTTAATTTTCCTGGAACCCTTCAGCTAGACCCATTAACCTTCTTATTTTGGTTTCGTTGCCTAAGTTCTCAATTAGTAGTGGTATGTACATTTAACTACTAAAATGAAGATTCTTAATTTTGACTGAAAATGAAGGGAAAAGGGCAGAAATTACCACTTACGTCGACTTTAAGCTAGAGCCCTTCTAGGTGGCTTCTATAATATTCCCTTGGTGTAAACCTGTTTTATTATTCACCATGGCAACTTGCAAGTCCCAATCTATCGATTCACTATTTTACGGATGTTATATTTTGCTGAAAATATGCCATGCCTGTGCCCCTTTAATTTTACCTTTAAATAGACAGGGTTGGGAAATAACCTAAGGTTACAAGTAAACAAATTGTCGTGCTATCAAGAACATTGTAGTTTACTAAACGATATAATTAAAATATCGACAACACAACACAAGCTGTTAGTGTCAGTTCATACGCATTCTAACCATTTGAATTTGGAAACTATGATCCCGACTTATAGAAAGGAAACGGAGCATTTGTAAGAATTCCTGGAATATGACAACGTGTGAAAGAGTGACCTCAGGGCTCACTCATTGTACTCATCAGAGTGAAAATTTAAATTTAAAAAGAATTGGACTTAATCTGAAATTTTCAATTTCCATGTTAGTATTTCATTGTATTTGGTGTATTTTCGAAGAGAGTTATCATTTTGTATGATTAGTCCAGGCTACAGACTCATGGAAACTACTAACAACCTTGTTTTATTAGATATAAAATGTTTTTCAACGGTTTCTTCTTTCTAGACCGTTTTTTTAATGCTGATCTTAATCTGAGGATTCATACGAGAAACCTTGATCATTTTGGTAGAACGCAAATAATCAATGGCCACCAAAACACAAAACATTCATAAGTTGTCAATCAAAAGTTGGTAATTTTCACAGCCTGTTTGGTTAAAACATTCAAGGTGAATATTTACATCATTCTGTGGGTCACGCAATCAATTAATTCAATTTGGCTGCCAATAATAAAGTGTCTGATCGTGATCTACTTTTGAATTTTTGGCGTTTGGGTAATTGGTTATTTTATCTACCGCTGGTGTTTTTTACAGTCAAGAATTAACTAAACCATAAGAATATGTGCAAAAATGTGATTATAAATTCCCTTCATTATAGGCTCCAAGATGGCTTCCGATATTCTAAAATCCTCTAATTGATAATATGTCCTAACTTTAGTAACTAGTACTGCAATGTTTGTGTAGTCAATCAGATCAGTTTACATATTATTAGGTAATCGGAGCAATCGATACATGTAAGATCCAGCATCCAAGATGGTTATCTAATATTGCTGGAAATGGCACTTACTATCGCGAAAAATCCGATCATAATATCTAGAGATATGTGTCTCCTTGGTTTGGTAGGTTTTAGGCATCCTTTGGCATCCATATTGGGATAATTGATGAATAACGACCCACAGACACTTAAGATAGCCTTACTGTGATTTTTGGAAGTGAAACCATAAAAACCCATAAACATATATATTTGCTTTACGTCGTAATGACTTACTTGCATTTACTGACTGGCATTTTGCACATATTGAACGCCCATCTAGAATGCCCTCTTGCAGATTCAATACTTTGGGATATTTTTATGAATTCCTAACTGCTCTGAATGAAGTTATAGTGATATTCACATACATTACAGCTCTTTGGCTTAGATATGTATTAATGAATTTTGGCCATTTTGGAGCCATCTTGAATGGTTTAGTGATTTGATTGATTATCAAATTATTTGAAAACTATTCATAATTGTCTCAATCAACATATTGATTGCTAATCCGAGTAATATATT
>JAMKCH010049166.1:0-24457 GCA_023653785.1 Ophioderma brevispina | reverse complement strand
CAAAAAAACCTAAACATTTAAAAAAGGGTGATGAACTCCATCCATAACGCACCCAAATGACTTTAACAACATAAATCATAAATGAACTACATTCATACCTCACTAACAAATAACTCATATAAAACTCATGATGGGCTCCATTTAGAACTCACCAAAACATATCAAAAAAACTCTAACCCAAGGACTCATCGATGAACTCAATTGTAACTCACCAAAATAACTATAAAACATAAATCATCAATGAACTCCATTCATACCTAACTAAACAAATAAACGCTTAAAACTCATTGCGGCATCCATTTATATTCACCAAAACATCAAAAAACTCTAAAACATACTCTTGCTGAAACTCCATAACTCAAACAATAACCTAAAAAGTCGAACATAACTCGTTGGTGAACTCCATTCCTAACTCACCAAAATAACCTACGAACATAACTCATCATGAACTCAATCCATAACTCGCAAAAACAGCAAAAACACACTAAACCACAACTCTTCAATGAACTCCATAACTTTTGAAAATGCAAATGCCCTTTAATTCAATTTGAGGGTTTTTTCCCAAAGATGCAAAAGTACATGACCCATAAAAAATCATCAAACAATTTTTTTTTTCAAAAAATATTACTTCACCAACAAAAAATTCTAAAAACAACTAATTGATGAACTTCATCCGTCATATTTGCACCCCAACTAACAAAAAACTCTAAAACAACTCATCGAACTCCATTAATTAACCTGCATATTGCCCCTTTAAGTTGTAGCTTTAACCCTGAGGGCGCTCTTACTCAAAATGACTGAGAATATCCATTTCCCATTAAAAAATCATTTTTTTTTCAGAAAATATTGGTGAAATCACAATGCTTTGACATATGGGGCTGATATTTGACTGAAGCTCTTGGACTTACCTTTAAAGCACTTTTTAATTCAATTTCTAAACTGACCCTTGAGGGTGCCCTCCAGGGGGGGGCACTCAACTTATTTTCAGGTAGGGATGTGGCAGCCCCGATTTCCGAACTTGCGGGCTTGGGAAGGAGTTGTCTCCGAAGTAGGGGGTGTAACTGAAAAATTTTCGAGGAATTTGCCAGGCTTTGGGAGCTGAAATTTGGCTAAAATTGGCTTCTGAGGCCAAAATTTCTGAAAGGGACCTTAAGAACTGAATGATGCTTGCAACTGGGGGTCTTGGGAACGGCTGGAGAGACGTGAAAGGGGGTCTTAAGGGCGCACATACCAGTACCTCTTTCCAATGTCGTGCCCCGGGGGTGCCCTTCCTCAAATGATGGGAAAAATACATCACGAACTACACCGATGGGTAAATACTTTCAACACCGCTGCACACACACAGTACACGTATGTACATATGTACATCACAAAGTGATATCTTGGTCTTGCTTTGAGGCAATTGTGAATACTTTTAATACATTGTTCAATAATGTTAATTATTTTGGACATTGTTAAAACCCAACACATGAGACACAACATACAAACAGGACACCCTGAGAGACGGGCACAGACAGGCTACAGACATAGACACCACGTACACAGTGACACACGCATGCACACACGCATGCACGCACACACCACACACACACACACACACCACACACACACAGGAAAGGTTAGTGGATTAGGGGGAAATTCAAGACAGTTATTTTAAATTGAGAAAGAAATGATTTTTACTGGGGTAGAGGCTATTATATTCGCATTGTATAACATGCGAATATATTGTGCTCATGCTGTGAATTTCCTTCTTCGTCTGCTCTCTCCTCAAAGACGCTTGCAACGAAAACCCCTAACTCAAGACCATAGCAGCCTCGGGGCCCAACCTGGTAGGATGATAGCCCCTGGGCCCCTGATGTGCCATTTGGGTAGCTCGACCCCCAGAGGTCGAAGTTCAAGTGCTACAGGGGGCCAAATGTTAAAATCTAGGCGACACCGATAAACACAAGAACAAAGCAGCTTCAGAGCCAAAAATTTACAGGGCTTTTGATAGCCCTAGGACCCTGAGTGCCTTTTGGATATCTTGATCTCAGGGGTCAAAGTTCAAGGGCTACAGGGGGTCAAACGTTAAAATGTAGGGGGCACCCATAATCAAAGAACCAACAGCAGGACTCAGGGCTCAAATCTTTCAAGCTGATAGTCCGTGGACCCCCTGAGTATCTTTTGGGTATCTCGCTCCAGAGGTCAAAGTTCAAGGGCGACAGGGGGCCAAACGTTAAAATGTAGGGGCCACCCATAACTTAAGAAAACAGAGCAGCTTCAGGAGCCCAAAGGTTGGTGGGCTAAGCCCACTTGGGCTCAAATGTGCGTTTGGATATCTCGACCCCTGAGTCAAAGGTTTCTACACTAGCCACATGCGAATATACCTGTGTTTGCTAAAACACAACTGTGGCGTTCTAGTAATATAATATCTGACTGACCAATTGTTATACTGTTAATTACATTGTTCAATAATAAAGGGGCAATTTCATGATCCACAGCCGCGTCCCACGACTTACCTAAAAAATGTGAGATTTTTATGTAAGCTGAACCATTAGCCTTAGTAATCCCTGGTGTGACCAATTCTTACCTGCCCAAATTCGGTCGCATCTGTAAGAAAGTCACCAATTTTGGATTTCTATCGTTAAATGTGACGATACTACAGCACAGTAGCCTATGGGACTGTGGAAACAAGCAATTGCTATACACACAAAAACGGCAACGATGCGGGATCAGCTCAACAATTTTGAGAAAATAAGGATAGCTAGTGAAAAGGAATAAAACAGAAGGTGCTGAAAGCACGAAATGACCTTAATACTTATTTTTTGACATTGTTACAACACACTATACTGTAGACACACCACTACAAACATTAACAGCCAGAGAGACGGGCGACAGACAGGCATACGAACATAGACACACATACACATAACCACACACATGCACGTATCACGCGCGCACCACACACACACAAAACACACCACACACACACAGGAAAGGTAGTGGATCAAGGAAATTCTAGACAGTTATTTTAAATTGAGAAAGAAGAACGAAAGAACATGATTTTATGGGGTTTTAGAGTAGATACTATCGGACTTACCAGAATAATTTTAATGAGCCATCACTTAGTGCCAAATTCGATACCAAAGGTGCATGCACTGGGCTTATCATGGAAAAAACACAAAATTACCTTATGAGGAAATATAAACCATTTTCAAATTAACTCATGTGCGAATGCTAAATTATTATAGTCCATTGTAAGACTATGTACTAGAGCTTACTAGCATCATTGACCAGAAAGGTGTTGAGCCTGGAAAATACAACAGAGAATGGAATGGGTCTTGCAAGGTAAAAGTGAACCTAATTAGTGTAAAACAAAACACATTGCAAGCACACTGATGACACAACTAAGGTGAAGCATCAAGGCTACAAGTGACATGTAGGACAAGTGGGGATGGCTTGCCAGAGGCTTACTGTGATTGACTTTTGCTATTACCCAACTAACTTTCTTGGCCATTTACAATGCACACATCAAAAGAGCTGTATGACACGTCACGAACCCAATTCAACCAATTGTTTGTTTGACCCTAAACTTGGCTTTCACACCCTTATTGTCGCCAAACGAAAAGCGACTGAATTATTTTCCCAACGTCCTCCAAACACACATGCGAAATTTCAAGACAATACGATATAAGATAAACACGCAGTTAACGAAACCATTGGGCCTCAAAAAAAACCCAGTATATAGACCACGAAGTCTTCGTGGGTCTAAAAACCTCTAAAACAGTAACTCATCAATGCATGCACAATCACCGAAAAAAACCTAAAAAATTTCTTTAGCTGGTTGATGAACTCTCTAACTCAACCAATGACTTCGTTAACAACTCCATCATCAATAACTCCATCATACCTCACTAACAAAGAACTCTAAAACGCATTGATGGGGTCCATTTATAATTACTTATAAAAGAACATAAACTCATCAACGAAGGTCAATCCAAACTCACAAATAACAAAAACCTCTAAAACATAACTATCCCAATGAACTCCATAACTTTTTGAAAATTGCATCAATAAATGCTACCATTAATTCAATTTGAGGGGGGTGTTTACTCAAATGATGCAAAGACATTCCCATCAAATGAGATAAATAATTTAATAGTCTAGGGCCTGATCATAGTTTTGTGACAATATATACCGAGTATTCACTATTTGTTATATTTATTATATGTTTCACAAATAAATTATTTTTATACAGGTATCTAACAAATGTTTGTTGAGGAAAGGTAGCCTCTACATACTTTTGACTAAAGCAATGTTCAGCTAATATAACTCCCACAACTAAGAGTCCTTCCTAAGAAGATGTGAAATACTTGAAAAATATATAAAGAACTAATGCTAGTTGAAGTCTAAAAGTTGAAACCAAGTAGGTCAAGTCCAAGGGTCAAGGAATACTGAAGTTTACCTGGGATGAAGATATTTGTCCCAGGTTTACTGTAGGTGTTTTCAGAGGTGGTGGCATACTTTCGAAAGTAGCGTACCACCAAGAAAATTCATTTAATCCTCATTAGCGCCTCTTAACAACGACGAACGTCCACACGGAACTTAACAACGACCTTTCCAAAGTTACCAGCGATCGGCCTTCATCTGTCATTGGTAAATAGCGGAAGTAGCGCGCCCGCTCGTGCTGACCTGACGGTCAGTTGCTTGAAACCCCGGGAAAGACTTCAACCCATTGTGTTTTTAAAAGCGATAATTTGGCTGGATGATTTGCGTGATTACTCACGTCAGAGGAGTGGCAGTAAGTAACGCTGTGTATGCGACTAATCATCAACCTACACCAACTACAGCGAGAAGCGATCCAGCCCCAAACATGATATCATCAAAAAACAAAGGTCAGATCATCAACGAAAATGTGGTCTCGCCACAGAGAGCGAGTTACGTGCAGTGGCCGGTTTACGGCATATTTTGATTGCGCAACTTGCTGTGTTAATTCACGAGTGCGCACTTAATACAACATCATATAAAGTGCTAATCTCGCACAAGTAACAATGAAAATGTACTTATTTAGATTGAATACCGATCGAATAATTTTTCTTTTCTCTCAAATAAAAATTAGGGGGAGGGTTTCTTTGCAACAAACTTTTCAAAATACTTCGGTACTACGCTTGTGGTGCATAACCAAAGGGGGACAAGAGGCTGCGTGTCAACGGGCACGTGATCGCGAAAAGGGAAATCCCTATTCGACCATGTTGCTTCAACTCAATGTATCTGCACGGTGGGTTCACTCCAGATCGCGATTAACGCTTGTATCTCTCTTCGTGAACCAGTTTGGCGGTCCGTGTCGCGTGGTTTTTCGGGGGGGGGCCTGTAGGCCTACTACTAGAGATGATGCCATATTACAAAATAAATTGGGAAAAAACAGTAAAAAAACCAGGAAAACTGTACTACACTGCAGGAAGCACAAGACCACTGTTAAAGTTGATGAAAACACGAGTAAAATGGCGTTCGTTTATTGTATCCACGCTACTGAATAAGTTGACCCACATGCGTTGACCGCAGTGTATGTTACGAGGTCACGATGAGAATGAGTAACCCTAAAATCGAACCGTCGTGAGTAGCAATTTTCACACGGCAATTACCAACGACGATCGCTTGCAAGTAGGTCGCTACTTTTAAGATTTCTTAAAAGTAAATCGTCGTTGTTAAATCGTTGTTAGCTTAACCAAATGATGTTGTTCAGACGGTCACTACTCACGAGCTTACCAATGACCTGTGTACCAACGATCTTACCAACGACTTAACAACGAATAGGTGAACATACCTTGTAAATGTAATGTAATTTAAATAATAAATATTTTACCATATGTATTAAGAAGAGGGCTACTTGACATTTTTTAAATATAAGTATAGATATGTTAAAAATAGTTTGTTCAAATATCCCTTTCTTCCAGAGGTTGAGTGACGTGAAGTCTGTGACCCTAGCTACTAGCTTTGTAAATAAACACAATTGCAAGGACACTGATTGACAACAAAACATGCAAATGCATCAAGGCAAGTTTTATCAAAACCATAGCAGTCTAGGGACACAGCGTTTTCTACAATTTCTTTCATTACCATTCATAATAAACACATCCAAACGGAAGAGCATGTATGACACGTTCACGCACCAAATTCAACAAATTTGTTTGTTAGCCCTAAACTTGGCTTTCACAACCTTCTATCGCCAAAAGAAAAGCTACATTATTTCCACGTTTATCCCAAACACCACAGGCGAAATTCAAGGACCTACGATATAAGATAAACACGAGTTAACAAAACCATTGGCTTCAAAACCCCACTACTAAGGACCCACAAACAAAGATTGTGGGTCCAATAAAAACCATTTTAACGTATGAAGAAATGATCTGGATTTAAACAAAAGCTATGTTCAGATGGGGCACCAATTCAATTTCTTTTTTATAACACTGGAGTCAGCCATAACCTGCTAACACAACAAACTACATCCAATAACTTCATCTGGGTGATCACCCCACCGATCACACTGCGCATGTAAGCGCCAGCTGACATTGGTGTGATTAGGAGGGAAAGGGGGAAATGACCCCATCAAGCCACACAGAAAATATGCTTGAATTAAAGTAATAGTCACAATTGCGTGATCCCAGCGAGTGCATCTTCAAGGGCAAACAACTCAAGGCGAACTGGGTGAATTTTTGTTTGCTCGTATCCACAGTCATTGGTACTGGCTTTGTGGTGGTGTCAGGATTTATTCAGATAGTGTGCTGATCCGGGGGGTGTATCCAGATACGGACGCTCCAAATGTCCCGCTATTGGAGTGCTGGGGCGGATTGGGAACGTCAGGGTTACGAACTACTCTTATAGACATTGAATGCGATCCTGTACATGTACAGTGTGACTCTCTGTACACGGGACGACGGCGTTATGTTAACGTCCCCCCTCCGAAAGGAAGGTGATGCTTTATGATCCATTGCCCAATTCCAAGTGAACCATGGAGGAGAGCGGTAGGTATTCTGTATGTCATAAATAGCTGTATAAAGATCAACTCAGAATTGATAGACCCGAATAAAATCCCAGCAAGTGCCACGACCCCCCGGGATTCGAACCCGGGAAATTTGTGACAAGCAAGCACCCTAACCACAGGCAAGCACCCTAACCCGCTAGGCCACGCTACTCCCTACTGGGGATGTTGGGCTAACACCACACTTGGGCTTATCTTCTCAGAGGGAGTCTAACTTAGACCTGGTTTAAACCAGCATTAGTCCTACATGAGTGGACCTTTTCCTTTCAACATATTGATAAACTTTAAATACCGGGTGAGAAACTTCCTCATGGATGGGCCAATTCATGGTCATCCATGAGGAATTTTCGGCCCATGCATGAGAAGAAATTTTCTCGCCCGATTATATGTTTAAAGGAAAAAAGTCCCACTCATGTTAGGACTAACCCTGGTTAAACCCAGGTCTAAAGTTAGACTCCTTTCAGAATACAGCCCTAGATTTTTTGCAGGAGGGGGTCAACTTGGTTGGGACATCAGGGCTAACTCCCACTAAGAGTGTCTGTGTTACTTTGTAACCTTTGTAGAAAATACGGCCAACACCCCAGTTGGGGTACGTCAAACACGGTCATCAAGAGTTTCACAGTCCAACACACCAAGCTACTGCCTTTGTGACAAAAACTTAAGATGCTGGTCTACATCCATGAATCAAAGTATTTTGAAACTGATGGTTAAAAATAGATTTTGACCAATTGTACTATGGCAGTGGCATAACCAGACATGTTCATCACACTTCAAAGGTGAACATGGTTATACGTTAAAACAATCAATTTATTACTTTTGATGATATCATTGGGGGTGGAGGAGAGGAAAGGATTTTGAGTAGGGCTCCTTCCCTTCCCCTGCTGTTTTTGCCACTGATTATTATGGAAGGAGGCTGCTCTACTCAACCAACCATACTTTTAAGCAAACAAAGCGGTTAATGATTAAAACAATGGAGGTCAACCTCATCTCAATGGCAATATAAGCGAGGCATTTATCCCTGGTGGCATTGATGCTCATGACAAAGGACATTTGATGTTTAAATTTCATGAATTCACATTCTCGGGGGATGAAAACAAGATAGCAGGCAAGAAAATACTAGACTAGCACTATAAGCTTAAGCTTTGGTATAGGTCAAGTGCTGGCATTGACAGGATTCCTGCTCTGTTCATCTCAAGAGCTGTATGTGTTAAATTATCTTAGGATTAAGGTGCTTGGTGGTGGTGCTTTGTGCCATTCATAAATATCAATTCTCAGTTTGGTTTGAATTTGGAAAGTTAATTTGGGAAAAAAATCATCCCATTACATGCTGACAAACAAGCATTTGTGTATTGTTTTATCCGCAACTAACTTTCAAATAGAGCTCTATCAAAGGTGTAACAGTGGGATCGAAGACAAATATGCTGGGCATATGCAGGCCTGGGGACCTTGGGGCATGGTCGGGGTGCTGAGGAGCTCTCATAAGTAAAAATAGGATGATTTTTATATAATTTTTTGCAACCCCCCGGGAGCGTTCGCGACTGCAGGTAAGCTGGGTTATGGATATAAAATAAAACTGCCATTCACCACCACTGAGACTAACCAAAATGAACTCAAAAAGAAGGGGAGGAATTTTTCTTTTTGGAACATTTAATTTGGCCAGGTTTAAGAACAAAGAAATCATTCGGTGACTAGAAAAGTTAAAGGTACCATATCTGTGCAAATAGACAAAAATGTGGACTTACTCCTGGCACAAAAAGTATCTGGATGTTTTTCGGATCAGAACTGTGCCAAAGTCAGCCATTTTGAAAGTTTTTGAAATATAAATTTGTTTTGCCAGGTCCTTGCTCTTCATTTAACCACCTCGCTTGTGACAAAGGGTCAAAAAATGGCTGAGATAGAGTGGCCGAAAGAGCCGCAAAACCCCCCAAACCAAAAGTTGCAGTTTTTGGATTTTGGAATTCACAGAGTTGAGTAAAGTTTGAGGAATTAGCAGACAGGCGGAAAAAAAAGTTGACAGCCTGACACTAAACAAACTTGGGCTGCTGTGGCTTGCGGGCTAGGCAAATCAGGGATGCCTTTGCTGGGAAAAAAAAATTGCAAAAATCAATGCTAAATCAGCGTTTTTTTAGCACTTGACCGGGTTAAGGTTGTAAAAAAGTGGCCTCATTTTGACCCATGACTGGCGAAATTGCCCCCTCAGATGCGGGCGCCCGATACGCCACTGAGAGAAACGGACACAATGATGGGATTAAGGGCTTAAGACTAGATTACAGATGAGGTGAAATGTGACGTCAACGCCGGGATGGGAAGGGGGGAAACGAACAAAGCACTGCCCGGCAGTATGCGTGTCACCTGCAGGGCTTGTGCTTTGAAAATTCGCGCTCAATCAAGCGTGTGATAAGGCTATCAAATGCTGTAACTGTATGGGCCTATTCTTCGCACCTCTAACATGTCAGTAGAGCATAGAGGTGCTAACTTGTGTTGTAAACAATTGATGTCACCTCATCTATAGCCATCAATATATTATTATAACAAACAGATGACGGCATAGGCTTTGTCAGTGTAATACTAACAAGGTAAATGGACAGACCAAAATGGATAAGAAATTCAAGAAGCCATCAGAATCAGAAGAGATGAGATCACACAGTCTAAAAAGAATCTGGGAGAGGGACGCTTCCCCCCGATGTGTGTGGTGTTTGTATACATTGGAGAGCCTCTTATATCCTAGAGGGTTGTTGTTGTTGTTGTTGATAATGATGATTATGCTCGCGGAGGGAATGAAATGCGTACATTTACACAGTGTTCTACATTTTTTAATCTCAAATTTAAATACAAAGTGCATATCAAATTTGTTTTATTTGTTTGTTGTTGTACCAGACATCCATACCAAAAACAATTGAACCGGTGCTGTATATTTAATGGAACAGCCCCAAACAAATTAACTGATCAAGAAATATCTTACTGAATGATTCCTAAATGAGTAGTCAAAACTTTGAACAGATTGTCAAATAAAGCATTCAAACAGTGGAATATTCACAGGCATGGTTTGAAGAAAACATACATAAAAATACATGAGGTAGAAAGGCATAATCTTGAAATTGAACAACGCTTGCATGCATAGATTTTGTTTTGATTGTTGTTAGAAAATGCGAGCTTTCTTGCATTTTAATATTTTCAATTGAGGCCACTTGAAGCTCACTTGAGGACCAGAGGGTGTTTTGAGTCAAGCCCAATTAATGGCCCCACCAGTTTTAGCGAAATTTCACCTACAATAGGATCATGTGATCACAGAAAATCCTTCTTTCTAAAACACATAAAAAACCCTGCCTTAATGCTCATTTTAGCCACAAAGCATTAGTACTTAGGGAATTTTTTGCATGATTATGAAAGGTTCTTGGGTTCTAAATTTGGCACCCTTTTACCCTAAGTACTGACATGTGTTAGTACAGTACGGTATAGGGACATGCTAGGCATATGGGATTGTATTCAAACACCCTATTGCTTGAGGACGGAAGTGTGCTCATGGGAAATCTGTCCAAAAAGCAAGTACCACTTCTTGAAATTTCTCTATGGTAAATACATATATAGCATAAAAATGAATGCACCTAATCTGGAATGAGTTATTTCCTGGAGGTTGCGTTAACCTCCCCTGATAGACTATTAGAACCCAATATGAAAAGTCATGTCATTAAATGTTTGTTTGTGATTGCATATTATTTTGTTAATGAACCAGTGCCAAATGTTGTGATTCCTGCCAATAAATCACCTTTTCAGTATAGAGTAAACAAAAATATGGAAACGAATTTTGCCCTGCCCGTAACATGCCATGTGAAAACTCATATCAGGGCAGCCAAGCCAAAGACTTATCACTGTTTGTTGGTTGAAATTGACATATGTATGGTCTTAGAAAACTATAAAAAAATTTAAACAGTTAAAATATAGTGTAATAAAACTGTGTGTACGTTAAAAGTACATTTGGTGTTCATGTTACTTTGGTAATTGGGCTTAGTTCAGCAGATGTTCACAACTTGTGATTTCTCGCACCAGTGCATGAAGAGCAACGATCCAGAGGGTAAAAATTGCCCAAGTTGTCTCACCAGAGTGAAGACATCTCAAATTGGTCCGGTAATTTTCCCCAACGAATTTGAAGGGAACAAAGTGTGTGAAAAATGCCCCCCTGTCATTCAGTTTGCCCAAATTCGACTAAATTGGTTCAAAATTCAGCAAACGAAATGAATGCAAATTGGGTCATTTGTCCTGCTCTGTGAGTAGAGGGGGACCCCATCCCAGTGGTATGCTGCTGATCTCGGCATTCAGAAAGGAAAAAAAACTGACTGACATTTGGCATTTGAAAAAAATATAGATAGACCTACATTTTTTAAATTGTTAAACAATTGTTTAAAATTCACAAACCGGTTTTTAAATTTTTGGATCCAAAAAATTATGGATGACACCATGACAAAGTCAAACATAAACACACATTCACATGTCAAATGAAAAACACTCGGGTGTATGGTCGAGATTATTATTAAGGTCACTTTAATGTTGTGGTGAATCATTTTAGGAGAATAAATGTTTTTAGTCAGTTTTGCATCATTTCAACCGAAGATTTGTTTGGTACTACCGATTCACACCACTAAATAGATCTGGTCTGGCACCTTATGGCCAGAGAGTGATTAGAAAAAAGTAAAAAGCAGGCCAAGTCGAAGTGAAAATTGAAAAAATAGGAAAAACCGGACACTTTCCTAGGGCATATTTTGTGTTACGAAAAGATTTTAATTGATTACAAAGCAGCAGGGGACTTAACCCCCCCTCACCCGATAACAAAAGTTGAAAGTGGTTAACTAGCTGTAGGCCTTTGACTTGACATACAGTGTCACTGCCGCTCCGAGTTACCCCAACCCCGAGTAAGCCCCTCCTTTCACTTCAAAGGAAAGGCACTATGGACAAGGCAAAAAAGAAGTGATTTATTGCGATATTACATATTTGAAGCCAGGAAAATGCAAAATTTTGTCACTGCCAATATGTGAGTACCATGAAATTCTTCAGTAGATAGCAGAATATGCATCTTTATGACAATATTAAAGTTTTTTGCTCGTTCATTAAACTATATGAAATTATTCTTATGAATGATCAAAACATGTAAGACAGGTTGAAATCGACGTAACAGTGAATGGATTGGCAAATGTGAGGATCTGTAGATCCACATCACTAAAGAGATCTGGTCTGGCACCCTCTGGCCAAGTGTTAGACAACAAGGCGGTCTCGGAACCACAAGTCTCGCCTGGCTTCGCGGTATAGGGTAAGACGCCGACCCCAGAGTGCCTGACGCATAGGTGTGAGAGTAGCCGGGGTGTGCTGTCCACGCCAGAAAAGTTGTGCAAGCAGATCCAGTGTGTTGGGGGATTGCATGAGGACTCCGCAGTGCGGCGCCGCAGCGACGGCACGAGACTTGAGCAACACATCGCTCCCTGCGCACTCATCGCTGCACCCCCGTCAGAGTTTGGGACACACCCGACCACGCCGAACTTCACCCCAAATCACCCACGACGAGATCACCGCACCCAACTGGCCCCAGTGAAATTAGTAGCCCCCTGGCCAACCCCCCCATCACTACTCCTACCAATCCTCCCGCTACAAACGTAGTATACTCCACCATATTAAAAGACCCCAACTATATGCTCCAACCCGCGCATAAACCCACAACAAAAAAACAAGCCCAAACAAAAAAAACAAGAAACAAAAACAACAGGCACAAAAACACAGAAAATGACAACCAACCACTAAACAAAAACAAGAAAAGACGAAAAAAGAGAAAAAACATAAAAACAATAAAAAACCAGCAAATACACACAAACCACCTAACAAAAAAACAGAGCAGAAACCAAAACCAAAAGAAAAAAAAAAAAAAAAGACAAAAAAGAAAGACAACAAAACACCCGAAAACAGACCAACCAGCAAGAAAAAACTACAAACAAACTACACAAACAAACCACGCAAGACCAAAAACAACAGCCAAAAAACAAAGAAATACAACACAACACAACTCCCAACAAAAAAAACCCTCAACAAAAAACGCACTTCCCACAAACCCCGCAACACCCCAACCCCTCCCCAACCCACGCAAAACACCCCACCCCTCCCCAACACCCCGCCAGATACCCCAACACCCCCGCAATACCCAAAACCCCTCCCCAAACCACCCCGTAATACCCACAAACCCCATCCCCAACACCTCCGAATTAACCCCAACCCCCTCCCCAACACCCGGCAACACCCCACCCACCCAAACCACCCCTCACACCCCACCCCCTTCCCCCAACACTCTGCAACACCCACCCCCCCTCCCCAACACCAGCAACACCCCACCCCTTCCACCCCCTCCCAACACTCTGACAACATCCCACCCCCTCCCCAACACCCACAACACCCCCCCCCACTACCCCAACAACACCCCACCCCTCCACAACAACCGGCAACAAAACCCACACCACCTCCCCAACACCCCCACAATACCCCCAACCCCCTACCCAAAACCCCTCTCCAAACACCCGCAACACCCACCCCTCCCCAACCACCCCGCAATACCCCAACCCCCTCCCAAAACCCCGCAATACACCCCAACCCCTCCCCAACACCCCGCAACGACCCCAACCCCCTTCCCACAACCCCCGGCAATACCCCAACCCCCTCCCCAACAACCGCAATACCCCAACCCCCTCCAAACCCCACCACAACACCCCGCAATTACCCAACCCCCTCCCCAAGGCACCCAGCATATACCCCAAACCCCTACCAAACACCCACATACCCCAACCCCCTCCCCAACACAACGCAATACCCCAACCCCCCCTCCACCAACACCCCGCACACCCAACTCCACTCCCCAACACCCCGCAACCCCCACCCCATCACATAACACCCTGAAAAACCCACCCCTCCCCAATCAACCCGCAAACCCCAACCCCATCCAACACCCGCAAACAACCCGCCAAAACCCCAACCCCCCCCCAAACACCCGGCAACACCCCAACCCACATCACCCAAACACCCAGCCAAAACCACAACCCCCTCCCAACACCCGCAATACCACACCCCGCAAACCCAAACACCCTCGCCAACACCCCGCAACACCCCACCCCTCACCAACACCCAGCAACACCCCACCCCCTCCCCAAAAAAACGCGCAACACCCCACCCCTCCCCAAACACCCGCAATACCGCAATCCGCTCTACCAAACACCCCGCAAACCCCTCATAAACACCCAAAGACCCCAACCCCTCCCCAACACCCCTGCAACACATCCCACCCCATCCCCAACACCCGCAACTCCCAACCACGCACAAACACCCACCCCCCTTCCCCGCCCCCTCCCCAACACCCTGCAAACACCCTAACCCCTCCAGTACAACCCAAAACCCCAGCCCCCTACCTAACACCGCAAAACCTCCTCCCCAACACCCGCATTATCCGCAGCTCCTTCCCCAACACCCACACCAAACCCCACCCCCTCCCCGAAAACCCGCAACACCCATCCCCTCCCCAAGCACCCCATTCCCCTCCCCAACAACCCAACCCGATCCCAAACACCCCACCTCTCAGGTAACCACAGTGAAATATGCCTATCTAATGTACTGTTTCAGCTATACAGTAATTAAGCCGATGTTAATTAGATCAATTACATCCAAAATGCCCTTTAATTGGCCCCACATGCACTTGACCGTATTATGATTCACACAAAAAGATGAAATGAAGGACTAGTCGTTTATGTAGCTAAAGAAATTTTGCGTCCAATGTACCGTTTCAGCAACAAGCAATTAGTCAGATTTAATTTAGCTCATTTACATACATAAGCCGAATCTATCACTTACTTTCAATGGGCAAAAAAGAGCGGCAACCATAAAAGGCTTTAGGCAATGTCTCTACATGTGACAGGAATTTGGTTTATCCGACGGTAACGTTTACAAAAAGTTAGCAACTATGACATTAGATTTGTATGATTATTAATAGCTCATTTGAATACATAATTAATCGCAAATACGCCCAAAAAATCTATAATGAGGTCGAGAACTCTTTCAACCCGCTTCCTTACATTGAGTTACATTATATGCCTCTACGGAACCTCAAGATCACTTTGTACACAGCTTTTTTTCCTTAAATTTATGCAAATAGACACCTAATAGCATTTTTTAATTATGCCCAAAATGCCACTTTGACCCAATTAAGATTCACCCGAAGCGCGCACTGGCATAGCTTCTTTCGAGCAGCTGAGAGTGGAATTTTGCCTATCGGATGTACTGTTTCAGAGATACAGTAATTCGAATTGTAATTAGTCATTGCATACCTAAGCCGCATGTATCAATCACACGTTCAAATGCAAAAAAGTATGGAGCAAACCATGATAGGCTTTCATACAGTGAAAGGAAATTTCGTATCGGATTGTACCGTTTCAACAATTTATAGCAATTACGCGGATTTTTGCATTAATAGCTCATTTGCGATATTTAATTTGCACGAAATACGCACGAAATCTAATAAGTTGGAAAACTCTCCAGCCCGCTCCTTTCCACCAAGTTTCATATCGATACGCCGTACGGAACTCCATGACAAATCTGTACCAGTCTTGCGGGAAAATTTTCGGTAATTATGCAAAATTTTAGATTACTTAATAAGCATATTTACGCCCAAAAATCTAATCAGTTGAGAACTCAGGACCTCGCTCTTCCACCAAGCTATACATTACATCGTACCCTTACGGAACTCCAGATAATCGTACACAAGCCCCGTGAACACGGACGTCAGGCAGGCACAGGACAAGCATGAAAGACCAGACAGGACAGACAGACGGGACAGACAGACAGACAGGAAAGAAGAGGACAGACAGACAGACAGACAGGGACAGAAAAGAAGTGATACTAAGTCTCTGCCGAAACAAAAGTAGGAGAGGAACAAAAGTAAAATGGCGGGCCAAGGGTTATAGTTAAACATTGAAAAATAGTAAAAAACTGGCAACTTTCTAGGGCATTTTGTGTTAGAAATTATTATATAAAGATAACTGTAAGTCGAGCATTTCTATGAGTAATTCCAGTACTAATTTTACACCCACCCAAAGAAGTATTCGACTAGAAGCAACCGTTTCGGAGGGGGAGGGGAATCAAACTCATCGTTTTTGTCTGCATGGCTTCAGTACCTCAAAAATTGTGGTCAACTTTGGATTCTTCTTGCTGAATGGGATGCAGAGGCTAGCATTCTAAGGTAATGCATAAATTCAAGTAACCTGAGTCGCTTTGTTAATGATAAAAATTTACGTTTAATTAGGGCCATTTAATACATAAACCAATGGGCACTTGATTGGTGGTGTGCGACCCTAAAGTATCGACCAAGAAAGATATAGTAAGGTTTCTTAAAATCTGCTTAGATTTTTAGCAATTGCGTGTGTATGCTCGATTTGGTTGTACAGAACAAAAATGGGGATAATTTATCCTCTATAACGAAACAATGTAAGCACCGTTACACTCAGATATTCTTGCCGTTGTATCCAGTACTGCATAGTACCTGTCGACCAGTTTTAAATCAAGCATGTGTGAATCCATTGTTTGACAAGCTAATTATACGGTGTCATTCTTGTAATTTGTATTGTGCAGTAAGGTGCAGGTGCATTCGATCTAAATGCTCTATCATATCACATCACATAGCTTAACACTTTTGAAAGTGGACAGAGTGACCCACACCGGAACGTTTCAAAAGTTATTGAACAAACAAGTACAAAAGAAACCGGCAGACCTTGTTTTGAAACTTTGCCTGCTATCGCAATCGCCCCCATAGAAAAACCATGCTTTGACTTTCTGTAGTGCCCGAAGAATAGTACTAAATCATCATCTTATACATAAAGACGGCGCTGATTCGGCTAATTCACTTCAGGTGTGATCTAATACAATGGTAAGCATTCCAAATATGCAAAAAAAAACCGGGGTTTGACAAAAATTGGGGTGCTTCTTTATGGAAATCTTTCATGTCTCTTTAAGCTATAGGAGGGTGTCATCAATTAATGTTGTCATTGAAAAAAAGCATTAAAATTGGTCTAATTGAACAGTTAGCTTGAGGGAGGAACAGAAGGGTCAAACTACCATTTCTTAATTTGGGGTGCTAAATATGCCTTCTTATCCAGAACTTTTTCATGGGATTTTTTTTTGGGGGAAA
This sequence comes from Ophioderma brevispina, assembly GCA_023653785.1. Lineage (NCBI taxonomy): Eukaryota > Metazoa > Echinodermata > Ophiuroidea > Amphilepidida > Ophiodermatidae > Ophioderma > Ophioderma brevispina. The sequence continues at coordinate 7,238 of JAMKCH010049166.1, read as the reverse complement.
AAAAAAGGTAGCCAAATATTTACGGGGCTGAGGAAAACACACGTAAATGCGAAAGTTAGATCATTGCGGCCTCACACGTCAAAACTTACCAGACCTAAACTCGCCTCATGTACAGGGTATGACATTATAGTGGTACTATTTAGTCTAAGGGGGAGTTCTATTTTATGATGTACACAGATGAAAGCTATATTGGTAATGATGACAAAAGTACATGCATGTTAGGTCTGATAATCTCTATAATTACCGGGGGTCTAGTCTGCGGGTTGTGCTGACTGCGTTCTATTTTCAGAGCGAAGGTTGTACGTTCCTGAAACTTGGTGGAGTGGTCCCTTGACCGTCCAAAGACAGAGTTATATTGGTCAGATGGATCAAAGCTCATCAGGGTCATTCACGGTCAAAACGTTGTAATGACATGAAACTTGGGAGTGTGGGGTCAATTGTTGATGCCTAAAATTTAAAAGGTCACAACAAGGTTATCAGGGGGGTATTTCAAACAAGGTGATCGCGAAACCTAGGTGATCGCGAAACCCAGGGGATCGCATAGTAGATATCATTTCTTGATTAATCAAAAGAACCATACCATTTTCAAGCTTACACATTAAGACTCAAGGAATAGCTTCTTCACGGAGTATCAGTGACACTACTTTAAACTAGAGGTCCATGTGAAGTGCTAGTGACATTGCAATTACCTTGGTGTTTATTTTATACACACAATCAGTTTTTGGAGTGAGGCAAATGAAGGTGGACTATTATTTACTTGGCAGGATCATTGTTCCTTCCATTAGGCTAGAAATTGTGTGAACATCAAAAAGGCTTGCTTGTAGGGTACCTTACTGCATATGAATAGAGCTGTTAGACTTAAATTCCCCTAAGTCCCTCAGAGGGACTTTTACTCTGAAGTCACTACAGACGGATTATTATTGGATTCTTTGTGCTCAAAGGCTGTTATTTTCCAGAAGTCGAAACCCAGGTTTGAAACCGATGATATCCCTTTAAATGAACTTTTTTTCAACATTATGATTGTAACAGGTGAGAGCATCCTCATGGACAGGGTGTTCCAATTCATTAATTATGGAAAATGAAGAAAAATTTATCTGAAATCTCCCAGGGAAATAAAGTCAACCTTCAACAAAAAAAACCTTTAAGAAACTTGTCATTGTTGCTTCTTCCCCCCCCCCCCAAAATGCAGGTGGGTGTCTTGACTGCAATTCATCACACAGTTTGAAGGGCCATTTCATGACCAAGTTCGCACCCACCGCCCCCCAAGATTTTGAGATTTCTATATCATCGGAATGTTGTATAGGTATAGTATGTGTGACTATCTCATGTGCATATTCGATCTGCTCTGAGGGAAGGAGGAAATGGAAAATCATAATTGGTATTTAAAAGGGGGCAAAGAAAATTTACACACAGCAGTAGTCTTTGGGCACAGTATGATGCAAATATTTGGGCCATACATCAACACACAGGTAGTAGATCAACTGAAAATTTGGCTAATAAGCTTTTCTTGGGAAGTATCTAGTGAGCCAAAACACACAAAGGAGCTGCTAGGATCATAAAAAGCACAAGTTAAGAGATGAACTTGCACATAATGACTGAAAAATATACCTTTTCAGATGCACAAAGTTTTTTAAATTCTAAAATACAAAGCAATCAGGAAAACAAACACCACACATGAACAAACTATGATAAAACAATTGGTGGCCATCATGCACTTGCCATTCGAAACACACACCTGTGCAAAATCACAGATGGTAACAAGGTGCTAAACTTTGGATGTAAACCAGCGGCCCCAATGATGCAGTAGCCTATATAGTACCATTCAAAACACAACACATTTTTGCATATATCATTATATACCAGAGTATAATGCACATTGAGATGAACTTAAGCAAAAATGTTGTTTTAGATGTATGGTTTTTTACAAAATGCGCCTTCAATCATTGCAAATTACAAACGGTTTAACTTTCCATTTCATACTTAATTTAACTAATAAATTATGTAAACCAAAAAAAAAGATGCCACATAATCTGAGCTTTAATTTCTTTTTTTTTTAATTCATTTTCACTTGATATGGAATTCAAGTGAGTAGCTTATCAATAGCCAATCATGGAGTACGCCTATGTAAACTTATGACTTAACATGTATTTTAGGCTTACATTACAATGAACCACAAAATATGCCAAATTTTAATGGCCATAATAATAACATTTTTATGGAAAAACCTTTGCTATATGCCTTTCAACTTGCCAAGGAACAGCAAAATTTTGCCTGTTAATATTAAGTCATGCAGATTTTAATCGACAAGAATAGTTAATGGATTTTGCTCAATGTGTGCCTGCATTTTGGGAGTTTGTCGATCTTTCTGAATCTTTTTACTCACAATTAATTGAGAGGAAACTTCTAATTTCTTCACATCTCTATTTTGTGCCATAATATCAGTCTTCACTTTGCCTGTAGTTTCACTTTCAAAAACAATTTTGGTCAAATGCCTAAGGCTAAAATAATATTTGGGAATGAGCACTTCATATGATACTTTACAAATGATGTATTACAACCAAATTAATTCTCAATTTCCCAATACCAAGCAAGAAAGAAATCATTCAAGTGCTAGTGCTTTGGGACAGGAATGCTGGATGGGTGTAAAAAGTCAGTGTTGTATGTTTTAAAAGGGGTCTGTCATCCTCGGCAGAATGTGGAGAATAGCGATACTGTTGTAAAATGTAGTCAACAGAAGGCACTGTGATGGCAAATTAACAATTAACAAAAAACGTCATAATTAACAATGCAAACATGTTTTAAACGAGAGTCTTAGTAAAACAAAACTAATATTGTTCATGATTTTGACTTATTCACAAATGGAAAAAAAAAAATTGAAAGAAAGATCTAATAAAACCTGGATAGGGTGATCACTTTATTTAAAATACACAGTAAGATGAAAAGCACACCAATACTTGCATGACAGGCCCCCTTTAAGAATGTGAGTTTGTGGAATCCCATGCTGGCTCACAGGACATTATGAGGTGAAATGTCTCACACTGGTTGATGTGGGTATGAACTCAATCACCCTCTGAGATAGCAGTGTGTTTGGAAGGTCACAGTTATGATTGAGTGGAGTGAGAGAATTGGGATGTTTCAAGTTAACACAGTGCAAGGTTAAAGGGGGCCCAAAACACCAAACACAGGTTGTGCTTTATTTGCTATCATAAGTTGCACTTCATAAATACACACTGCTAATGATTTAAATACTAGAGCCTGGCCATTCAAGGACATGTTCTGCATTTAAGTTTGCCCTGGTTTGCAAGACCAAACCTAATTTAGTTCAGTAAACTTTGGTTTAAATGTGAGAAGTGGGATGAAGTGCATTGGAAAAAATCCTTATTTTTGATTATGGAAAAGAACTTTCCCCATATAATAAAATAGCAAACAAATGGAACTGGCTAATAATAGCCTGATAATATAAGTACAGTTTGGATTGTTTCTTAACATTTTTAAAAAAAAAAAAAAAAAAAAAAAAAAAAAAAAAAAAAATAAAAAATTTGGTGTTAAACTTTTATATCAATAACAAGGTTCTTCACAATAAAAAATCAAAAACTGAATTTTGTATTTAAAATTTATGTACTGTTGAGTGGAATAGGCCTACAATATCTAAATTTTGACTGGTGAGACAGATTTTCAGGTAAAAGTAGCTTGAGGTAAGCATTTGCAGTATAATATAACCTACTTGATTTTTTTCAAACAATGCATGCTACAGAACAGGAAAATAATAAACTGCACCATACTTTTGTTGATGTTAATAACAGTCTCAATTTAGAATACATTTTCCTCTAAAATGTGATGATTACACAAAGTACATTTAGATGTTGATGTCTATTAATTTAATCTTTGGTTTATAAAAATTTCTGTGTAAATCTGTTAACTGGTTATCTTGAAGTCAGTAAACAATGCAAAGAGTACCATGCAGGACAAAGTGGGTTTTTTAACCTAACTAAAACATGCACACAATACAATTTTTACCAGATCAAGTGTAAAATGAAATAGGCTAGTAGAAATTATGTTATGACAAACTATATAGTGTGAAAAGACAAATGAAGATCGTAATATTTTTAGTCATTTGTCTTTTACACTATTCCAAAATCAAGGAACATATTGAGAGTTGCTATAATTGAAGTGATAAGCATTTAAACTGTCATAGTGTCATTCAGCTAGATATGAAATTTACTGCCAAGTGGTTATGCAGAATAGGCTGCAAATGCAAGGCTCTCTAGGCCAGCATGATAATGCATTAGGGTTGTGTGCGAGTAGGATTTTTTCTTGTTATTGTCGACAATCGTCAAATTTCAAGATCCGACGGCGACAAGGTGGCGCCAAAACGTCTAACGATGTTACGTCACTGGGAGTTCGCCATGTTCATGGTTTGGATTGTACACAACGCGAGTCACGCAACGTACTACTGTATAGCGCATGGGCCTATTGTAGTGAGTGAATGGCAACAAAATCAGGCACCCTGAACATCGCAAGACCGCCAGCAAAATAAGATTTTTTCCAACCATATTGTCTTAATGATATGACAGGAGTTAACGGTCTGCAAATCTTACATTTTAACGTACAAAATAAGTAAAGATTTAGCTGAAAAATTAAGTTTCGGCGGCCGTTACCCATGTAATTAGAATGAGTTGATTTTTCTTCCGTCGCATTTTGACATTATTCAGACTTCCGATTATTGCAGAAAGTCGCTCGGCTCACGAGTCAGTCGGGTTCACGTGCGACTACGTCATAAGTAAAAGGGATTTCAAAGGGAAGCGATTATTTCGCGATGCTCGGCCATTGTTCGACGTGAGTCGGCTACGCCATACGGGATTTCCCCGTACTTAGCACACATGCGCAGTGGGAACGGGATTTTTTGTTTTGACAAAAAGAGATGGCGATGCCGACGCACGACTTAAAAGATAGCTGAAAAAAAATAGAAAAATTTGGGTGAGGAAATCGCTAAATATCGGCGCTGTTTAAGCTTATATAAGGTAATTGAAACTAGATTTTATGACAATCGTCCATGCTTGTCGACAGAAAGAATTAAATTGCATTTTGTCGCGACAATATTGCGACAAAAGCCTGGCTAAAAACAAAACCTATAATGCATTGGCTTTCACTTCACCAACAGGCATGAAGCTTAAATTGTAGGACAACAGACATTCAGAATAATCTTTCCTACCAACACAATTCATGCCAAAAACACAAACGGCCAAACAAAATGCCCCAAACCGCAACATCTGCTCAGAATTTTCAAATCAACAACATAACTTTTCAGATAAATGTTACTTCTTGAATTACCTGCAAGTTTCAAAAGAAATTGGACCAAAGACATGGAGAGACTAGTTCATGAATAATATTGGGTTTCTTACTCTAAATTGCTACGTTGATGACAATTAAGCTTATATATAGGTAAAAAATGGACCTTTATGCCCTGGTAAGTCCAACAATATTAATTACTGGGTATTCTGTGCATGGTGTATAGATTGCTGGAGGTTGTCATCAGTAGCACAGCTGATTAAGACATGGAAAGGAAAAAGCAAAACAACAAACCTCATTAATATTTTTATCTTTAATCCTGTCCACCAGGAAGCTGATGAACTCACCTGAAATAACTCTAAAATGGCAAAGTCAGTACCCACAAAGATGGCCAAATGTTCACCATTTTTGTGAAATGTTGACTTTTTGAACTTCCTTGCCCCTGTCAGACCCAGGGGAGGGACCCTTGTGCGAATTAAATTACATGTGTTTAGTAGGGGCTTGTCTCCTCCTACAATTTAATATAACCAAGTGTGGCTACTCTAGCCCATCTAGAAAAATAGATATAGCCAAATTTAAACATTTTGTTGTTGCAATTATGACCTTTTTGACATTTTCCCTTCCCCCTGACAGACACAGGGAGGACCCTGGGGGAATGAATTACATGGTTAGTAGGGGCTTGTGTCCCTCTACATTATGACCAAGTTTGGCTACTCTAGCTCATCTAGAAAAAAGAGATGGCCAAATTATTAACATTTGGTGCAATATGACTTTTTTGACCATTCCCTCCCCTGACAGACACAGGGAGGACCCTGGGGATGAATTACATGGTTAGTAGGGGCTTGTGCCCTCCTACATTATACCATATTTTGGCTACTCTAGCTCATCTAGAAAAAAGAGATGGCCAAATTGAAAACATGGCTGATTGCAAATATTGAACCTTTTTGAGTATTTCCCTCCCCCTGACAGACCATGGGAGGACCCTGGGGGACCATGAGATAAATAGTTAGTAGGGGCTTGTGTCCTCCTACAATTATACCCAAGTTTGGACTACTCTAGACCTCATCTAGAAAAAGATATGGCCAAATTAGGGTTAACATCATGATTACTAAAAAAAACCAAACTTTGTGGGTTGTTGTTTGTTTGTCCGGCTATTCGTTTAGCCGTCTTCACAGACGGGTATGAATTTGGGTATGGTGTGGTAGAGCGCGGACGTACGAGGTTTGTGGTCAGTTTTCGAGGGGTCATTTGGGGGTCAAAGGGTCATCTAGGGGTCATGAGTGGTACTTGCGTTGCCTTTGGTGTATGGATATGAGTTTTGGTATGGTGGTTAAGTTTTGCCCGTACGAGTTAGTGGTCACGTTCGAGGGGTCATTTGGGGGTCAAAGGTCATCCAGGGGTCATTATCGGGTAACTTGAGCGTGCGTTTTGACCTATGGATGTGAGTTTTGGTACGTGGTAGAGTTTCGCTTGTACAAGTTTAGTGGTATTGTTGTCGAGGGGTCATTTGGGGGTCAAAGGTCATCCAGGGGTCATTATGGGTAACTTGGCCGTGCTTTGACGTTATGGATATGGTTTGGTACTATGGTGGTAGAGCTTTTGCCGTACGAGTTAGTGGTTACATTTTCGAGGGGTCATTTGGGGGTCAAAGGTCATCCAGGGGTCATTATTGGTAACTTGGGTGCTTTGACCTATGGATTTTGGTTCTTGGGTTGTTAGGTGGTTTTAGAGTTTTCGCGTACGAGTTAGGGGTCCATTTTCGAGGGGTCATTTGGGGGTCAAAGGTCATCCAGGGGTCATTATGGGTAACTTGGCCGTGCTTTGACGTATGGATATGGTTTTTGGTATGGTGGTAGAGTTCCCCGTATAATCGTTTAGGTGGTCCACATTTGAGGGGTCATTTGGGGGTCAAAGGTCATCCAGGGGTCATTAGTGGGTAACTTCGCAGT
>JAMKCH010049165.1:0-21896 GCA_023653785.1 Ophioderma brevispina | reverse complement strand
CTCTTTGCGGGCTCGAACCCTGCCGCTCGATCGATACTTATACTCTGCCTACGGTTCAGCGCCTTGACCGCTCGGCCCCCTCGCCCTCAAAAACGGTTTACTATACCACACACCACTAATAAATCAAGTATTAGGTACCTATCGTCCCCAATTGACTCGCGGCAAAAATTTGGGAACTTTTGGCAGCCATCTTTGATTGACCGTGAAGTAGCTGTCACATGGTCATGTCCTTGGTCCTTAATGAATTCCTTGGCCTCAAAACATATGATTAGATCCAAAATCTCCGTTTAGGTCGAATTTGAACAAATTATAGCTAAAATGGGTATTTAGAGGCCCTCTTGGCTGTATATGCAAAATAAGAAGTTGTCCGCACATTGCCTTAGTTATCCTCCGAGGTTACCTGTGGTTAAAACATGAAATATAGTTTTAAACTACCTAAACATGCAAGTAGTAGCTCTTGTAATCGCGCCAGAAGTCGCTATTAATGGAGATTTTGTCAGCCATTTTGGAAATTGTCGCCATCTTGACCTGGACTTCAAAAAATTGGCACTACCTTTAATATGCTTCTTGTGACCCACAACCAGTGTGCCAATTTGTGGCTTTAATCCAGCGGGTCCCGATTGTTTTTTTCACTAGTCTACTGACTATTACGTAATTATTGTCAAAGTGGGGTTTTCAAAGAGATGATGTTTTCCAGCCTCAAGGGCTTACCTCTAACACCACGGCACGGCAACGAACGTCCATGGCACGCACGGCATTTAGCGTCACGGCATGGAGCGTCACGGCACGGAGCGTCACGGAACTTCAATTGGTACATTGATGGGTGGCACTTCAAAAAGCCCAGGGCAATAACCCTACCCAGACCAAGGTGAGTACCGTCCTAACGCGCCATACACTATATCAGATTCGACACAAAAGTCGTGGCAGCATGACTAGTTTGCACAATCCCCGACTGCATCTCATTGGGTGCCCATTTCCATCCGGGAACTTATTACAATCCTCAAGTCGACTAAAAACATACTAGTAAGGAGCGTAACAAAAATAACAAAAAACTTACCCTATCTGTGACGTTGCACTATAGTTGTGTAATCGTCCGGTAGGTGACCAGTAGGGCACAGTTACGATCTAAAATATCAACTTTTGGCGTGAATTTTCAACACCAGTGCCTCACTTGTTTTTTGTTCCATAGATATTCCTCCTACATTTTTGTAAGATAACTTCACGAAAAGGTCCTTTGTATTGGGTATTTTAAGCACTGTTCGGCGACCGAACGAACACAAATTGTTTTGTAAACCTGACCTCTGGTACAAGTGTCCCGGATGGAATGGGCACCGAATGAGATCTTTTTCGGGGATCGTGCAAATGTCTATTGTCAGGATAGTGAGTCGTCGCTATGGTGAGGAGGGTGACCTCTTAACGCAATCACTCCCTGTGGATTTCACGTGTTCCAGCAATGAATGGCCTTGCTTCCTTGATGTAAGATGGGCTGTTTGTCCATTCCGCCATTTTCTCTATGTATAAAAGCGACGTCAGCTTAGTGGGAATTGGTATAAAACAAATTCCTAATTGAATGCCCCCCCCCCCCCGTGTAAAAAAAATGGCGAATTTGAAAGCGCAGGGAAAACATTTTCGCCATTTTTAGTAGGGCCCTATATACTACTGGGAGGGAGGAAGGGAGAAAAAACCGTAACGTTTTGTACGTAGAGAAATGGCGAACGGCCCCTAAACTAACATGATCCATGTGCGCATGATGTGTATGAATGTTTATGGTCAAGGTTCTTAATTACGATAATTTGCACCGCTCAAATGAAATTATGTGAAATGTAAGCAAGAAAACCTAAGTATTAAGAATTTTTTGAGAACAAAAAATCACCCGATCTTGTAAAAAACGTTCAGTGACGCTCCGTCCGTTTCCGTGACGCCTCCTTGGCCCGTGCCGTGAGTGTTAGAGTAAGCCAACAGGCTGGATGGAGTTCCCCATATTCATTGCTGCAAAAGACGCTGTTCTGGTTTAAATGCACGTCTAAAGCTGTACGCCATCGAGAATGTGGTTTTCCGAATGCCCCGCATGTAAATCGAATGATTGCTATATATAGTCTATTCTCCATTCCCGTGAATTTGAATGTTTATGTTATTATCAGCTGATTCAGGAGCACCCAAGACCACCTGCTCCTGAAACCAGCTTGGTTTGAACTTTTTAAATATCTTTTCCCAGCCAGGTCAGCTGCCAACTACCAATATGTCCGCTACATGACTCCTATTGATGTCAACGAAATGTAACTGGTATTCTTGTTTTTATGTTTTAGGCAAATACCGATGAACACTTCGTTTTGCAATGCTCATGTAGTATGTACCCCATTGAATTTGCGTACCAAAGATATACATGTATTTCCATCCTTCTGACCTCTGAAATGTACGAACCATAAATATACATTTTCCCTTATAGTTGGCATTCACAATATGGAAAACTTTCGATTTTTTGCCAACAACGACATCCGTAAAATTGCCAGCACCTGCCCCCCTCTAGTCTATTATTTGCCCTTTAACCAGCCAAAAAAGGAACTTTGAAAGGACGATCTCTGCCAGCTATTTGCTTTAAAAGAAATTTGAAACCCCCCGGTAGAAAATAAGTGCGTTTAAAAAAATCCTACCTAGGTAAAAGGTAACAAGGAGCAGACATTTGCCAGGATGGTCTCGTTGGGTGCGCCTATATTTAGCAATGATGGTGCCATTTTGTTCAAGCGTGTTGTTCATCGTTTTACTGCCACATTAAGTAGGACGTCATAATTCAAAACTGAACACACCAGCCTCAATCTATAATTCTATTACCTCTACTACTCTACTGCCCATTATTCAAAAGCGCGTCTTTTTGGATTGGTTGTTTTACTCCCATTATTCTGCATTATCTGCTTTGAGGTGTCCGTACGCGATAAATATCGGATCCTAACGCATGATAATGAATAAAATTGATGATTTTCGCCCAATATTTTATTGGTCCTCGCTATGAGGTTTAAAATATTGGGCTTTACTGCGTCCTCGCCCATATTTTTTGCAACTCATAGCTCGCCAATAATTTGGCTAAAATCATCTCAATTTTATTACAATAATGGCCGCGACTACGCCTAAATGCTGAGGCAAAGCGCACCTATTTTTCTTTTCGGCGCGTGCCATCATCACTTAAGCGCACACGCTAACATTAACGGCTAGCAGGCAAAGCGCGCGCTCTAAATACATAAAACCACTGGTAACGTTTTTTAGTAATAAATGGCCAGTTTTTCTCGGGTACTATTTTACTTTCTTTTCTTGGTCGATAATTAGAATAGAATACGGTGCATGTTCATGTTTAATGTCGAATAATGTGTCTCGGGCAAGTAAAAACATTTTAATAAATGGGTCTCGGCTCGGCTCGCCCATTATTTATGTTTTTACTTGACTCGGGCACCATTATTCTGACATAAACGTCTAGCCCTCTTTATCATAGATTTCCATTGTATTGTTTTGTTAAATTCGTTGCCCCGACCTTTATTTTTGTGATAATTTGTCAACTGACCACATTATCAAAAACCTTTTGTTTTTTGATAATGTGGTCAGTAAAACTGACACATTATCAAAAATAAAAGGTCTGGGCATCGAACTTTAAGAAACGAAAGAAATAAAACATCAGGAACAGTCAGTCTAGAAACACTAGAGGAATCGGTGTAGAAATACAGTCTGCCATTGCTTAGGGGGTGGGATTATTATCGCATGTAGGACACCTGCCATGATATAAAATCTGTTTTTAATCAAAACAGATAGAAATGAGAACAACACAAACGTCTGTCAGGCTGAATGCCACAGCGAAACTGTTGTTATATTTGTGTACCAAGTCGGACTGTATTCAAAAGAACAATTTCTGTAGTGTCGTATAGAGTGGTATTTTTACGGGTCAAAGGGCAATTCCAGAGACATGATTACTGTCATATTCTTGATTAAATTTTAGAATATTAACTGGTAATTTATAAAATAAGATAATAAAATTAAAAAACCGTTTTAAAAAAAAAAAAAAAATAAATATAATTTGCAATTAAATTCCCATATACGAGACAAACATTAAAAACTTTGTCAAGCTGATGCCACATTAATCTTATGTATATGTGTTTCTTAATCACGACTTGGGTATTGAAAATATAACATCTGTAAAGTGTCAAACAATGACATTTTTACTGGTCCAAAGGTGAATTCCACCAATATTGAGCGCGGATTTTGCAAATAATCTAAATGATCTCAATTCATGACCAAAGAATAAATGTTATATCTTTAAAAAGAGTTCACGCTCACGACCTTACTTACTTTTGTCTTATTAGCTCTTTTTAAACGCCTCCCACAAAGATCAGTGGTGTCTTGACTTGCTCTTAAGTATAGTAAGTAGGATTTTTTTTATTCCTGTCAGATTCAATTACAAGTTTTTTGGGGCGTGTCGCGATCCATTTGTCCTGAGAGGTTGTATGCTTTCACATCAATACAATAGAAATCGATGTCACGATACCAGATTCAGATTCTTGGCCGTAATTAAAAGGTCCCTTTTTCTCCGAAGAAATTACAAGCAAATGCACTGAATAAATTCCAAACATCAAACTTGAAACAAACTCTGAAGCATTAACATAAGAAATGACATGAATAGTAATTATTACCACTAAAAGTTCTTACGTTACTAAGGACATATTAGAAGAATGACATTTTATTCGTCTTGTTCTAGAATATTTTTGACAGATTGTTCACTCCCTCTATGGTCTGTCTAATTAGTTAGAGTTTTGGTCAGTCATAACAAACTAACAATATTTAAGGTCCCCTAAAAACAAAACTCTTCCTCTCACCCACCTTGATATTCATGACACTTATCTGTTCTTTGATCGACTCCAAACAAAAGAATCGATAGTATGTCTCAGACTTTAGGACAATCTATTCACTTGAAATCTGGAACGATGCCTATACATATTCGATACGAAAAAGCATGTACAATGGGTAAATATCTTATTCTGTTGAACAAAGATGTGACATTTCAAGCTTTTTATTTTTGATCTCAACACCCTGCCCCTCCAAATGGATTCTTACCATCGACAATATGCGTTTTACTGACAGGAATAAAAAATCAACTATAAGATTCATCATCAAAATCGTCTTTCTCAATCAAATACCGAACACGACCAAATTTGCACAACCAACCACCACCAGCGTGACTGTTACACTCCTTATTCTAGCCTGATTACAAAATAACTTAGCTGTATTCAAAACAAGTCGTTGAGGCGTACCATTGTTAAATCGTCTTCCAGTTCAATTGATTGCCCTTATTTCGAATTGAGTTTGAACCGATATCCCTTTCTCAAAAGCTCGACTCATTATTTTTACCCCTATTGTTGAATGATCCTTTCAATCAAGTCTAGACTTTTACACGCCCAATATAATCAAACGTGGGCATTAAAGTGTTTTTAATTTGTAAGAAAAATGAATTAATCATAGCTAAGTATCATGACAATGTACAGAAGACGCAATATTTTAACATATTTGAGGTTGTAGCTTTCTTTTTTGCTCGACGCTTTATTTTAATTAAAGAATAAGAATTAGGACCTTATCAGAAATAATGTGTCTTGTTCAGGCGGGGTTCGCCCGTTAGTCGCTTGCAAGTCTCGCCCCTTCGGGGCTCGACTTGCAAGCGGCTAACGGGCTTTACCACGCCTGAACATGACACATTATTTCTGATAATTGTCTGCTTCTGACCCTTTAACTAAACATAAACATGAACACGATACCCTTTATTTTTAAATCGTTGTTGAGCTGTCAGAGGGTTTCGACATGCCGTTTATAGTTGAGGCTAGGACTCCAGGTCAAAACATCATCGTTACCCCTCCTACAGAAAAGGTTTGACACCTTTGGTGTTAGTATGGACCCTCTATATCAACGCTAGGTAGGTAGTACTCTCAAATTGTGGTGTCACTTTTTTTCAATAGGGGCCAATTAAGGTTACACAGGGGTCAAACTTTTAAAAGTCCAATCATGTTTGAAATGTATGCCATATTGTCCGTCTGGTCATAAGGATTCCAAAAATGTATAGTTGTACCATCTATGATCAATTGTTTGGGTGGCGTTTCTAGGGTAAAAATGGCCTAAAATGGTAAAAAAGGTCAATTTCATTTGTACAAGGGTCAAATCGGAAGTTGCTCCAATTGGTTGGAAACTGATAGAAGTTGTTCATCTAGCTTAATGAGTCAAATAAGGAATAGTTTGTACCATCTGCAATGAATAGGGGTACTCGGTTTATAGGACAAAAATAGGTCATAGGTCAAAAATACCAATGGGGTTGACCTCTTTGACCTGATCTCAAAAAAGGAAGCATTTAAATAAATACAACCTATCCTTTTCGGAGTCCTCTTCCCTCAGGCAATAATTGAAAGGATTTAAAATATAATCAGATTAACTTTTAGTATGTTGACCCCTGTACAAATCGAGATTGACCTTTTTTATACATTTTATCATTTTACCTTATAACTCCAAAACCATGGTCGCTAGGTGGTACAAACTCTACATTTTTGGAATCCTTATGATTAAATGGACCCTATGGCATACATTTAACATGATTGTTGGCATTTTAAAGTGACCCCTTGTGTACACTTAAATTGGCGCCTATTGAAAAAGTGATCCCACAATTTGAGAGTACACATTTTTTTCTTTTTTTTTTTTTTTGGTTGTTTGGTATTTTTTCTTACCTAGCCATTGATGTTGAGGGTCCATACACTACCAAAGGTGTCAACCTTTTTCTGTACTGTGGGTAAACTAACTCCTTAAATAAGTCCCCTATGATATTCTGCTCCTCCACTATTACGGTGTTTGTGAGTTGTTGAAAAACAATCTAGTTGCAGTTTGAAATGACTTGTTTTTTAGCCAAATGAGTTCTGATTTTTAAGGTCACGCTACAGCTTTTCATGAATTATTATGGTCTTCAATCGGGGTCACTTCTAGCCCAGGTTCCCGGGCAATGACAAAACCCGAAGCATTACAGCAATATCAAAATGGCGTCCAAAATTGGGACAAAATATTTAAAAAAGTGCCCACAGATTGTCGTAAAAATATGAGAACAAAACCACCACAAATATTTTAAAGGGCCCATTAGAAACTCTTACCAAACAATCGTTCTTCTGACCAGGGATGGGAAGCCGGGATATTTCCAAAAGCTCACCAAATGACATTCTTCGGGCTTCGGAGAATTAAGTTTGTGTCTATATTGGTATTCCACACCGAAGCTATCATCCTCTTACAGGAATAATAAGGGTTTGATTTGTATAAGTAAAAAATCCCAAGGATGTGATATAAGCTAAAGTGCTATGCCATTTTCTTGTTCAGGTACTAGTAGGGCGAGGTAGCTCGAACCACGTCGTAGCCCTACGAATTTGAGTACATATGACTATCGCGGGATTTTTCCGACGCAAAAAACTGTCGGGAAAAAGTTTTAAAAAATACCGTACTTCACTACCGACCTCCTTGGTATATTTCCGACTCATGGGTTGTTATTGGGGCAATCTACACCGGCAGGCAGATCCAGATCGGATCAGTTTCCCCGAGATCCAGATCACGGGGGAGGACCGTTTATAGAACTCTACACGGCGCCGGAGTGCGACGAAAAGTACGGGCGACATTTAGAAGCGTAAAGTGTACATATGCTACGCGACCCTTGGTGATCGGAGGGGAAAACTTCACCGCGTAACCTAAAAAGTACGCGCTTCTTAAAGTGCAGCGACATCTAACCAAGCGTGTACACACCATGTACGCGTTGAAGATCTGCGATCTTGCCCGTGTAGACGCAACAGGATACGGATCTGGATCCGATCGGATCCGATCTGGATCTGCGCGCGCTGCCGTGTAGATTGCCCCATTAGCACGAATATGTAATTATTAGGACAAAAATTAGGACAAATTTAGCAATACTTTATTTTAATGCCTTCAATTTTCTTTCATTGTTTTGCACCAGTTATTGACGCCAAAACATTGCTCCTAAGTTACACTGGACATAAACTGATAATCCGTTAGAAATAAGAATCGGGGACATTAACAGGTATGGATTTGTAAGTCATGGTAATGCCAGTTTTAAAAGGCGTGATGGACCCCGTCAATAGCTGCTTTATGCTCTGACTCGTACACGACCAAAAAACCATATGGAGTGACCCCCGGGATGGAAGTGCCTAGTAGAGCAAACTGTACTGGAGGGCGAGGTTTGCAGTGTACCATGTAGGGTGAGGTGGCCGAGCGGGGCGAAGGTGTTGGAACCGTCGGCAGGGTATAAGAACGATCTAGAGGCCAAGTTCGACACCGCGAGATTCCGGGAAAAAGTTGCAGACCTCGCCGAAAAGAGTAGGGGATCATTCCCGGGTCTGTTACCTGCATTCACCCTAGGTTTCAGGGCAGTAGTATAGAATGTGAATTGTGTTAACATTAGAATGTCAGAATTAACATTGCTCGGTGTTTCCACATTATGTCGATCGATTTCTATGACCCTGGATACAATGGCCCTTCAGGGTAGTGTCCCACATGTTGATGACCTCATGTGAACCTTAGGGCCTCATGTGACTTAAAACCTCGTAAGATCATATATTACAGCTCAAAAGTGACAAGTATTTTTAAGAGTGTAGTCAATCGTTATGTAGAAGATTTATGTAGAACAATATTTGTGCACTATTGATGGGAATTTCTAAAAACTAATAAACAAAAAGCTGAGAATTTCAAATTCTTGAAGAGGAAACACATGCCAAGATAGTGTGAGCACTTGAGAGCCTCGGATCCCTCGGAGAATCATCATGTGTTCTTACACTTTAACCTAACCCTTACCATGATCATATGTACTTAAAAGCATAAATTGGCACTTTATGTGTATAATTACAATAAATACGCCTACCCTTTGCACCTAACTGTATTATGAGTCATGTTACTAGAGTGCAGGAAGACCCATACTAATCAAAATCTGTATGTTACCGGTCCGTGTGTGGTGCTGTCTGTGTTGGTCTGTATGTTGTAGTATGTAATTATCTATATATATACTTCCCTCGCCTTTCACCAATGAGGGTCCCGGGTTCGATTCCCATAGGGGCCGATTCTCACTTGGCTTTTCTATGTGAATTTCGGTTCTCGATCCATACTCGTTCCCGCAGGTGTACTCCGTTTTTTCCTGCTTCTAAAAATCGAGCTCTTTGGAATAAATCCGTTCTGATTATGGTTTCTCTTATGTGCTGAGCGCCTTCATGGCTGCCGGCATACAGCGCCTTGAGCACGTTTCCGTGGATATGTCCGCGCGTTAAAAATACACTTATTATTATTATATATAATATTATATATATATCTATATTATATATATAGAATCTATATATATAGTATATAATATATATATAATATTATATATTTATATATATAGATATTTATAGATATAGATATATATCGCTATCTCCGGGCTTAGGGGGAAGCGATCTTTTTGATCATTAACTCATACGGCGTTAGGGGAAATATCACCTTCCCCTTAACGCTTCCCTTTGTATTGGCGATTTATTCCTCAAAAGATATGAATATTAATTAATTTAAATAAACTATAAGAGTCATTATAAACAATGATATTTTACATGATTCCCCCTAACGACTATATTAGCGGAAAATATATTATATATATAATATATCTCATTTAGCTATTTACCTCAAAAGAAAGTTTCTCAGCCGTGTGGATCGTGGTGCAGTGGTTATCATGCTTGCCGCGTCCGCAAGCGACCCGGTTCGATTCCCGGCGAGCGCTCTTATGATGCTTCTTCTCTCTGATCTTTCTTTCTTTCAATGACTAGGTCTTCTTTATGGTCTAACTCCCATTTAATATACTTTCATGTGGTTTATGTCCATCCCTCTAGCACCTCTGACTGACTCTCAATCACCGGTGTTTCTATTTCCGATAGCCAGTCACTGATGCTACAAGTGAATACCGAATTATTGAATAAGCTTGGCAAAATTATGTATACCCCCCCTTGCAAATATTTGCGATAATGTTTATCATACCATTGATGGCGTATAGTAATTGTGATAGGCGTTTCTTTTAAGACGATATTCTTTATAGTGACATGTAATGTGGGCCCCATTTGACCTTATGGTACTTGCTGTTAATAAATTCCCTCTTTTGAGAGAACCAAGATCGTTGACGATCTCTCTCTCTCTCTCTCTCTCTCTCTCTCTCTCTCTCTTCTCTAATATATATTATATCTATATATATATATATAATATATATATATATATATTTTGTGTGTGTGTGTGTGTTTGTGTTCATGTTAGGCAACTATTTGAGTAATGTATACCTTCTACAGCACAAAAAATCAACTACTACCTTACTTCAAGCTCCACCACACTTTTCTTATGAAGCTTTAGCAACATTGTGACTCTGTTTATATTGATGCTACTTCCACAAATTTAGGGATGACCAAATGCACATTAAAAGCAACGTTTGAGAATTCGACATAGAAATATAATCTATTATAACTGTCACTCAGTGCATGACCACTTAACTATAACCGAAATATTTTCTTCCCCTCTTATTCCCTATTCACGTTGTTCATCCTCCTATCCTTATCTCCTCCCCCTCTCCCCTCACCTACCCCCTCTTACTCTTCTTTTCTCTCCTCTCACTCCTATCCCTTTTCCTTCGCTTCCCTTCCTTCCTCACCTTTCCATCTCTCCACTCTCCACACCACCTTCTCCCCCGAAATTATTTTGATTTTTACCTAATTTAAATTAAACAATAAAAAAAACGCATTTAAAAAAAAAAAAAAAAAAAAAAAAAATAAAAAGTTACACCCAAATGGCTGAATACAAATTACACACAAATGGCTAGAATACAAAGTACACCCAAATGGCTAGATACAAAAGTTACACCCATATGGCTAGAATACAAAGTTACCCCCATCTGGCTAAATACAAAGTTACCCCCAAATGGCTAGAATACAAAGTTACACCCAAATGGCTAGAATACAAAGTTACACCCATATGGCCTAAAACAAAGTTACACCCAAATGGTAGAATACAAAGTTACAACCCCATATGGCTAGACTACAAGTTACACCCAAATGGCTAGACATACAAATTCACCCAAATGGCTAGAAATTACAAAGTACACCCAAATGGCTAGAACACAAAGTTACACCCATATGAGAGAATACAAAGTACACCCAACATGCTAGAATTACAAAAGTTTACACCAAATGGCTAGATACCAAAGTTAACACCCCAAATGGCTAGGAATACAAAGTTACCAACCAAATGGCTAGAATACCAAGTTACACCCATATGGCTAGAATACAAAGTTACCCCAATGGCAGATACAAAGTTACACCCAAAATGGTAGAATACAAAGTTACACCCATAAGGCTAGATAAAAAGTACAACCCATATGGCTAGAATCCCAAAAGTACACCCATATGCTAGAAACAAAGGTTACACCAAATGGCTAGAATACAAAAGTTACACCAAATGGCTAGAATACCACAGTTACACCCATATGGCTAGAATACAATTGAAGTTACACACGTATGGCTATATACAAGTTAAACCCAAATGGTCTAGAATTACAAAGTTAACCATATGGCTGAATATTTTTTCACGTTACACCCACAATGGCTAGAAGGACAAAGTTACACCCTATGAACTAGAAATACAACGTTACACCCATTATTGGCTAGAAGACAAAGTTACACCCGATATGGCATATATACAAAGTACACCCAAATGGCTAGAATACAAACTTACACCCATATGGCAGAATACGACAAAGTTACACCCCCCATTGTTAGATACAAAAAGTTACCCCCAAATGGCTAGAATACAAAGTTAACACCCAAATGGCTAGAATACAAACTTACACCCTATGCGCTAGAATACAAAAGTTACACCCAAATGCTTAGCATACACAAGTTACACCCATATGGCTAGAATACAAAGTTAAACCCAAATGGCTAGAATACAAAGTTAAACCCAAATGGCTAGAATACAAAGTTACACCTCAAAATGGCTAGAGCAATAAAAGTGCAACCATATGGGCTAGAATGACAAAAAAAACAAACCAAGGGGGGGGGGTGGGGTGGGGGGGGGGGGGGGGGGGGGGGGGGAGTGGGGGGGGGGGGGGGGGGGGGGGGGGTTGTGGGTCGGGGGAGGGGTGGGGTGGGTGGGTCGGGGGGGTGGGGGGGGTGGGGGGTGGGGGGGGGGGGGGGGGGGGGGGGGAACCAGTTTTTTTTTAAACCAAAAAACCAACCAAACACCAAAAAAACCCCAAAACACAAAAAAACACCAAAAAAAACAAAACCAAAAACAAAAAACAAAAAAAAACCCACAACCCAAACAAACACAACAACCCCACCCCAAATGGCAGAAACAAAAGTTACACCCATATGGCTAGAATACAAATTTCACCCAAATGGCTAGACTACAAAAGTTACACACAAATGGCTAGAATACAACGTTACACCCAAAGGGCATAGAATACCAACGTTACACCCATATGGCTAGATACAAAGTTAAACCCAAAGGCTAGAATACCAAGTTACACCCCATGTCTAGGATACCAAAGTTACACCCAAATGGCTAGAATCACAAAGTTACACCAAAAATGGCTAGAATACCAAGTTACACCCAAATGGCTAGAATAAAAAAGTTACACCCATATGGCTAGAATACAAAGTTACACCCAAATGGCTAGAATACAAAAGTTACACCCATATGATAGAATACAAAGTTACACCAAATGGCTAGAATACAAAGTTAAACCCAAATGGCTAGAAACAAAGTTACACCCAAATGGTAGAATACAAAGTTACACCCCATATGGCTTAGAATACAAATACACCCAAATGGCTAGAATACAAAGTTACACCCATATGGCTAGAATACAAAGTTTACCCCAACTGGCTAGAACACAAAGTTACACCCATATGCTAGAATACAAAGTTACACTCCTATGGCTATAATACAAAGTTACCACCCATAGCTAGAAAACAAAGTTACACCCAAATGGCAGAATACAAAAAGTTACACTCATATGGCTAGAATACAAAGTTACACCCACATGGCTAGCATCACAAGTTACACCCAAATCTAGAATACAAAGTTACACCCAAATGGCTAGAATACAAAGTTACACCCAAATGGCTAGGAATACAAAGTTACACCCAAATGGGCTTAGATACAAAGTTACACCAAATGGCTAGATACAAAGTACACCATATGGCTAGAATACAAAGTTACACCAAAAATGGCTAGAATACAAAGTTAAACCCATATGGCTAGATACAAAAAGTACACCCAAATTGAGCTTAGTAAGAATAACAAGTTACACCCATATGACTGACTACAAAAGTACACCCATATGGCTAGAATACAAAGTTACACCCGTATGGCTAGAATACAAAGTTACACCAAATGCAGACTACAGGAAACCATAGGCCGATACAAAGTTACACCAAATGGCTAGACTACAACGTTACACCCATATGACTAGAATACAAAGTTAAACCCATATGGCTAGAACACAAAGTTACACCCATATGGCTAGAATAGAATTAGAATACAAAAGTTTACACCCAAATGATAGAATATTATACATAAAACGTCCTTAATATTGACTCTATTGACAAAACAAAAACTTATCAATACAACCTATTAACACCCTAAAGCGACATGGCCCACATTTTCACAAAAATGAAATTTCTTCAATTTGCTCTCAAATGATAGTATAGGCCATTGACGAACAGAGATATATTTACACATAAAAATAAATCCAAATCGATTAGGGACATTGATATGAGGATACAGGAATTCTCCAGCGTAATTTGTAGGCCAATTTTTAGTTTTCCATAACTCTTAATCAAAATGTGTATATTACATGAATTATTTTTGACTCGTACTCATGATATTAAAACCACAAAGGTTATAGAACGGTAAACAGGGTACATAGCGTGAGAAACAGCATCTTGTTGTCTGTGTGAGTTTTCTTGTGTGAAACGTCATTTCGTCGTCTCTGCTGAATTTCCGTAGTCGCCGGCGACGTAAATTACACACATCGTTACGTTAACCCATAAGGAAGCTGATTTGGTCTTCTTATTTCGGGTGAGGGCTTTTGTATATAAAAGCTTTTTACAAACAGGCAAAAAATATCGATTTTGAAAAATCTTGAGGGCGCACTATTTTTCAATGTGCCAGTGTCTCTTTAACTGCATAAGGGGGGGGGGTCCTAGGGAAACCATTTTTGTTTTTCGGCCGGCGTTTTAACGCTGCCTTGCACCATATTTGGTTTAGAGATTTTTGTATTGTCAACTTTTAGTTGCGTTGCATTGTGCAAAAAAAAATCAAATCCATGCGTCGTTTTTGCGTTAAAGGATATCAGTGATTTGCTCAATCGGAAAATCGAAAAAAATATTAACAAATTAGATTTTTGGCATGTTTGTATCAAGTACAGGTATCCTAACATACCCTGCAAATGGCAGGACAGAAAAAACTAACAATAAGGACAAAATCGGAAATTTTAGTCATTACTGTCCGTACGGACACTTGCTACAAGCACGTTAACCTGAATAGAGTTTTCATACCTGAACACTGCCGTTTTCTTCCTTTTTCTGCAATTTTTTCAGTTGGAAGAAGTAACTTATGGATTATACAGACTTATCCTTCACACTTTAAGCTTTTTTTGGAAATTTCAAATATTTTGACTTTCCAGATAAAATCACTGATGTTTGTCTTTAATTAGCATGGGTCCCTCGGACCCCCTTATTGCACTTAACGGAAGTGCCCAGGACAAAAATAAAAGTATAATAGAGTACTGTGATTAGGATTTTCATAATGCATAACCACCTTAGCGTGGACACAAATAAAGAAATAATAAAAAAAATTATTGGAAAAAGTATAGTAGGCCATAGTGTATAATATTTTATATACATCATATAGCGGGTTTACTGTAGGAAAAAACCTATGGTAAACATTATACAAGTAAACCTTAAAAATATAAAATGGCATGAGACATTTATGTTTGTGCTTAATATGGTAATATAGTTCATTCTTCACCAATTAAAGCAATCAGCAGAAGTCTAGGTGAATCAGTGCCGTAGAAAATGCAGAAACGAATTGTGTTTTTGCACATTTTGACGCAAAATTAAAACAATGTTTTGCCCCCTAATTTTCTTACGGAACAATTTTTTTCAGTTTTTATCCTTTATTGTTGGTGTCTTCGAATCCTTCCCAACATGTGTTTGATGTCATCTAAAATTCCTTTAGGAAAAGTGTTTATATCTATCATGCCATTCGTGAAAAATAATTTAAAGTTTCACGCGTGACACGCGTCTTGAGCTTGTTATTTTAAGGCACTATCAGTGATTCGATCGAAAGAGGCAAAATATTTGAAATTTGTAAGAGTAACTCAAAAAGTGAAAGGATGGCCTAAGTCTGTAGAATTCACATAAGTTAAATATGACAGAAAAGGGTTAAAACATCAGTGTTCAAAGATATAACTCGCCATTCAATTAACAATAAAGAAATTTTGAGAGGGCCCCAAATTTTCAAATTTGATATCCAGTTGCAAAAATTATGTTGGTAATTGTTACAGAAACTACGCCTGCGAACGAGAATGCTCAAAATACGTATTTATCATAAAATAAGCGATTGTAATTAGAATTTTTGGATCCAAGATTGTACTTAACGCAGAGCTGGAAATAGTTTATGGTCCGTCCCTGGTTGAATGAAATAGTGCCAACTCAGAAATTACTCTAACTTGACTTGCATGAACCAATAAAAACAACTTATGGATGAGCGTGGACCGTACATGGTGCTATTTCCGGCATTTCATATTGGAGGACCGATTCAAGCAGCCGTGATTATTATCGGAGATCTCCGATATTAATTATTATAATTACAAATTGCGACACATAGAAATTTTCGAACTTAACCATCCACAGGATCTAGGTTTTACTAGGAAATTGCCGATTGAAACCGTGTTAAAAAAATCTCAAAATTTTTTCTGAAAAATTGGGGATAGCGCGTTTAAAACAATGTTATATTATTGCTTTAACAGTTAGCTTTGTACTAGCTCATGAAGGTTAGGTTACAATCAGACAAGTGATTGGCTGAAGCAATCAATGCAAACCCATTTGCTATTTGTGAATAAAAATGTACACATGTTACATGAGTCATGGAAAGGGCAATTAGTGTTTTTTCAACATGGTTACATTTAACTTGTGACAAATTAGTTCGTGTTTATTTTCAACCTAGCATGTTTAAACAAAAACAAATCAAAAGATTTATGTCATACTCGAAGTGTATGCCAGATAATCAATTTGCTATCAGGCCATAATAATAATATTCACGCGTGACCTTTCACGCGCTGGAGACTTGTTATTTTAAGGTTATTCAGGATTCGATCAAAAGAGTCAAAAATATTTGAACTTTGCACGAGAGTACAGCGTAAAGAGTACTCACAAGTGACGGATAAGTCTGTAGAATTAACATAGTTATATTTGCAACTGAAAAAAATGCCAGAAAAGGGCCACAAAAAACTCGTGTTTCAAAATATAAATCTCCATTCAATTCACGTGTGGTTACAACTGCAAAAACTGGTGTCAACGTTTTAACACCTTGAGTGTTAATTTTAACTTCGCTGATCAATGGGGACTGACACTACTGGTGTTAACACCAAACTTTGAGTTTTTTTTTTTAAAAATAAATTCGACAGTCGACCATCTCAAGTACTATGCTTTCCTTAAATACTCATTAAGGCCACAATCTTGGAATACGATTTACATAACGTAGTAATATATGAACGAAAATATTAACTTAGGAAGTACATAGAAACCTTTATAGATAAACAGATGATACATGGTAGATAAATATATATAGGTTTTTTTCGGCCAATTACGCACTTTTATCAAACAAAAAAATATTGTCAATCAATTCGAACGTTTTGGTATCACCGGTCCACAAATACTAAGAACAATTCGATTTATGAGCACTCTGTCCCATTTCGTCAAGCATTTATTGTACAGCATAAATTAAGCTTTATGGTTAATTTGCAAGTCGTCTTATGCTTTCAATTTCGCCATTTTGCATTTTATTTCGAAAATCATCAACTTTTTCGCTATAAAAGTAAACAAAACGTTGCGAAACCAATGTAGAGCTGCTTTCAATTCGTGATTGTTTTCCTAATAAAAGAGTATGCTTACAATTACGTTACGAATAGACATACACTATACGTTTTAAAGGTGGGTGACCCGATCTACGACCTCGACACCCACTTTACTCCATCAAACTTGAAATTTTCATATAAGATGAAAGTACATGTTTCTTACAGGCCCATGAAATATTTCTTTTTGATTTGAGCATCTCCAAATTCCACGATCCAAACGGCTGGACCAATTTAAAATCTGTTTTCAAACTTTTCGAACACACAAACATTTGTCTTTATGACAGTTATTTTCATTCACATGATTATTTGAAATGTCGAATTAGAATGTATATTTTTTCTGGAAAACCTCTTTAAAGCCTATAACTTAATTTTGTTAAGTTGCTTGAGTTTCATATATATTGCATTGAAAAGTTTAACGTTTCATTCATCACTGCCACTTTCTATAGTTTTTCTTTTTATATGTATTATGCTCAGCAATGATAATGATTTTGTTTTTATAATAATAATAATTATAAATAATAATAATTAGCATTTATATAGCGCTTTAGCATGACATGATCAAAGCGCTTTACAGTTACATAAACAAGTATATAAAAGAACAGCTTAATTACAAACAATTAAATAACAACAACAAAAATACCTTAAACTACATTCTTAAACACTACATCATTGTGGAAATAAATGTGTTTATAGTCTGGATTTGAAAGTGCTAATGGTGGGTGAGGTACGTATGATTCTTGGTAATTTATTCCAAAGAGCTGGTGCGGCATTGCAAAAAGCCTTGTCCCCATATGAATTATTTGTTCTGTTTGAGACCAGCAGATTATTGTCTGCATGTGATCTTAGGTATCTTGCATTACCTGGTTTAAAAGAATGAGTTTTTACAGGATTAGTTAAGTATGAAGGAGCTGCACCATTTTTAGCTTTGTAAACAAGTGTGAGTACTTTAAACGTGATTCGTTTCTGTACAGGAAGCCAGTGTAACTGTTTTAGTAGTGGGGTTGTGTGCTCTTTCCTATTTGCTTTGAAGACCAATCTTGCAGCTCTGTTTTGAATTTTTTGTAATCTTTGCATTTCTGTAGCTGTGATGCCATAAAGGAGTGAGTTGCAGTAATCTAGACGGGAAATGACTAGTGATCTTATGGCATGGTTGCATGTGTCTTCGTCTATATATCGTCGAATGCGACCAATGTTTCTCAGGTTAAAATTCAGAGCACGGGAAACCGTGGATACATGAGATGCCATGGTAATTTTTGTGTCAAATGAACACCAAGGTTGCGTACCGTGGGAAGCCATGGCTCTTATAGTGGTGCCACATATATTGAATTAGTTGTATACGGAACATGCATGAGGGTATTTGAGGAGCCGCACAATGCAAAACTCAGTTTTTTCTTAATTGAGTTTAGTTAGTTTTGTTTTGTTCATCCAATTTTAAATTCATTGATACAAGATTTCAAGTTGCAAATAGCATTCATGATCATTGTCACCGGGTATTTTGGTCGAATTTGCAGCATATTATCTGAGTGTCGTCTGCATATATGTGGTAGTTAAGTTGAATTTCTGAATGATTTCCCAACGTGGGTATGTATAGTGTAGCTAACATTCCAGCGGTCCTACCACAGATCCTTGTGGTAGACCAAAATCCATATGGCGTGCTGGGAAAAAGTGCCTCGATGAAACTTTACTTGTGCGTCATCGGAGATATGTGATCCATGAACTGGCTTGATCCGCCTACTCCAAGCGGTTTGATGAGTCTGCTATTTAGATACTAAAATCACAGTATCAAAGGCGGACACCTAAATCCAATAGAACGAGATAGACTGCCTTTTGTCGGTTCATGGCATTATTAAGAATATCATGTTTTATTTCAGAAGTGATAGGCTGGGACCCACTTGGCAAAGAGTCGCTTAGAAAAGGTTGGACCTGGCTCAGAAAGATATACGAAATTTTGGACCTCAGATACGGTTTAGTTATATCTTTGGAACCCCAAAAGCGCTGTGTGGTAAAATTATCTTTTCTTGTCCGGTGATTGGTGTGCTATACCATGAAAAGGTATATAAAATGATAAATGAAAAAGTAGCTATGAAAAACGGTCTTAGGGGTGGCTGGTATCATTAAAAGATAATCGGAGTTATATGTGTATCATAAGCGATTAAGGCGTTTGCCATATAAGAATAATGATGATTAGAATCTATCTTGGTGACAACAGCAAATAAAAATTTTTAAAAAAGAATTGGCGGAAGAAAAGAAAGAAATAGGACAAATATGAAATGTCTATACACAAAATAGGGTGCTTATCTTCACCAAATTTTTAATTATTGTGATTTATCTGCTTTACGTCTGGCGAATGGATTTTTCTTTTAAGATTGTGTCTTTTAGTGTGTGTTGTTTATTTATCCCTAAACAATAGTCCCACTAATTACGTGTTAATATATGATTTTCATGTTACAGCACGGTGGAGGGGGGGGAGGGGTCAATGAAATTCCTAATTAATATTATAACGCATCAAGATTGTCAGATTGTTTCCGTTTACTTGCTCGTAACAAAAGTTGTGATGCAAACCGTGTGTCTATGCCGGATTTCTTCAGATGGCTGATTCGTAATAATTTCGAGATGTAGTGGCAGCGTGATGGGTGTATCTGGGAAAATTAACCACGGTTCATATCGGAATGATCTCTACAAATCGGGTTGTTACTCTTCCCAAAATCGGGTGCTTTTCTTCACAAAATGTTGAAATTATTCGAGATTTATCTGCTTACGTTGGCGGAGAAGGGTTTTCTTTTCAATTGTGTCTTGTACTGGTTGGTTATTCCCATAGGCATAGTCCCCAAATTAATAAGTAGTCTGGCCTTATTTGTTTTTAAACACACATTATGAGTTTCTGCATTATAGTTTTAGTAACAAGTTAGAAACAGGGGGAAAAAGATTGTCGTATAATGAGTAATAATGGTGATAGTTAGCCTGTGATAGAAAAATGATTGTAACCATGTAAAATCCGGGTCGTACGCCGGATTTATGGGGGGTGCGGACTTAGAAAAAGTGGCACTTTTGGGGAAAGTGGACCTAAATCTTCCTAAAAATGGTATCACATTTGGACTCTTTTTGAACATTTCATCACCAAAAATGGGACTTTCTTGTCGTTTTTTCTTAATTGTGGACCTTTTATCACCACAAAAATCCAATAAAGCTGGACCTTTCAACCCTTTTGTGGATTTTTGGGGGGGGGGGGTGGATAGTGATATGTGGCACGAGGGAGCAGACATTGGACAGCATTGACTTCCTATTTGGTTAGGCATATATTTTGTTTATTAAGACTTTATGGATTCGAAGCAAGTGTGAAAAGTGTTTCTTTTCTTTTCGTACTAGAGCACAGAAGTTCTCTTGTAAACGTTGGCGGTGGCTTAACTTTAGGTGTTGATTCAGGATTATAAGGCGAGAACTTTGTTATGATATAAACAACGTCGCCACAGTTACATAAATCGTATTTTATTCAATCTGAGAAAATCACGATGGAAATCATTCAGGCCTATACCATGAAAATGAGCATAAACGAAAAACGAAACTTGTATGTACTATTGTGAAGAATAGTATGAATTGGGTAATATTTAACCATACTTGACAACTTAACACCTCAAATATGGCCCTTTAAATTAAGCTACAAAGTTATGTCTGAGTGTGAAAATCAAAAATATGCATATTTGCAAAAAAAAAAACGACACAGCTTACATCATTTTTCCAAACATGTTAAAGCGCCTCTTATCTGTGAAAAGTTGTCTTGTGGCTTTACAGAACATCGAATTCAACTAGACAAATTGATCAAAACTTAATATGTGATGCGGGCGACGTTGTGTATAATGACTTGTAGATCGATATCGATGGCTAACAACATTGTTGGGTGGGCATTTACTATTTTGGAGTTTGAGTATCATATCCGATGCGACGTATCTTTGCTATATGCGGTCAGCGACGCAATTGGTGAGAAGAAAAAAAAATCTTAAATGGGAAATTGGCCTTGAGACTGAGTTTGCTTATACTCATAACCAGACAGCTCAAATATGTTGTTCCTGTAGTTTTGTTCAAAATTAAAGATAAATCTTTTACTGCAGCAAAGATCATGGTTGTTGTATGGGTCTTCTAAAATGTGACCGTATCATTCAAGTTTGAACATATCTTCACAGTGTGTAACAATGTTGCCAGAGATGGAACAGAGAGGGGGAAACATTGATTGATATATTTTTATTGCATGGCACTCGTTTATGGTACCCATATAGCTACAACGATTTAGTGTTTTGAACCTTAGAGGATCCACCGGATCAAAACATAATAAATTGCTTTGTTTCACAGGAAAGGCATGACCAACATAGCCAAATGTTATTTGAATCCGATATAACATTTAAATTTGAGCAGTACTTTTTCGCTACAAGAGCCTATAGATTACTGCGCTAATAATTTTCGGAAAAAAAACAATACATTGACAGCCGTACGTCGTAGATCCCATGGGAAAAGTGCCAGCATTTTTTGAAGGTGAAATAAGAAAAAAATACAACCTTGTAATGATACAAAAAAGTCTTAGGTGGGCTGGTCTGTCAGTATCGAAGGCTGAGGCGGGGTAGTATCCCTTTTAAAGAAATACCCAATAAATATTTTTAAAGGCTGCAAAAATCGCTTTTAAGATCTATTTCACTGTTAG